>CAJHNH020000849.1:293146-344752 GCA_905116865.2 Candidula unifasciata | reverse complement strand
TTTCCTTAATTATGTTTCTCCCACGCAAGAGAACTGAGGGCTTCCAGATTGATACCAGAGGCACGTATCACGGCATGACCCTGAAGTCTGTAACAGAAGGGGCCCAAGCCAAGAAGACGCCACAGCCGGCACCGCAGCCAGTCCCGCAGCCAGCTCCCGTCCAGCCATCTTTGTCCAGACCAGTATCTCAGGCAAGACCGCCACCCAATCAGAAAAAAGGTCAGTGGGTTACTTCTGCTACATTAGCATCTTTTTCTCCTGCAGATGTTATGATTAATGATCTCTGTGCTATAATTAATGGCCAGTTTGTCATTAATGATCTGTGTTATAATTATTAGTCTCTGAGTTATGATTATTGGCCTGTATGTTATTATAATTAATGGTCTTTGTGCTAGAATGAACAAAATATGGTCTTTGTGTTATAATTAATTGTCTCTGTGTTTATAATCAAACAGAGATACTGAATCTCTGTGTCTGTGTAAGTCTCTGTCTTTGTCTCGCTCTCTCTCTCGCTCTCTCTTTCCCGCTATATCTATATCTTTTTGCCCCTCTGTGTTCCTCCCTCTCTGTATCTCTGTATGTAGCTTGCCGCTCTTCCTCCATATGTGTGCTTCTCTCTCCTTTCTGCTCAGTAGCACACTGTGTATGTATGGCTCTCTCTCTTTCTCTTTCTCTCTCTCTTTCTCTCTCTGTCTCTCTCTCTCTCTCTCTCTCTCAATTTATTAAAAAAATTAATTCTCGTAATGTATTTATTAAGTGGTTTTTGTGTTATAATGAATAACCCATGTCATAATTGATATGTGTCACAGTGGTGGTTTCAACAGAAAGTTACTAGGAAGCCTAGTTTTTAAAAATAGTGACAAGGGTTGACCATGAAGATGGCACAACATTGAGGGGACGAAGGGGTGGGGGGGAAGGGGTCCACAAGACCGGCAGTTTGGCAGTTTATTCTTAACTCATTCAGATTTCTGCAGAAAATTCCAATCACTCATGAGAGGGTCTACAGAAAATTCCAATCACTCATGAGAGGGTCTACAGAAAATACTCAGGCAGCCAAGATAAATGAGGGTTTCCCGTTAAAAAGTATCGCTTGATGTGGAGCAAATCATAAAGGTTTCCATGTGGGTTCTGGGGCCCCTTTTGGGGGAAACAAGAATAGACCCACTGCTTTCCCCAACAAGCATGTCCTTGAAAAAAAAAAAAAGACTTATTAGGGCAGAAGTAGAGAACAAGCAGAAGTTTCTGCTGGAGCTTACAGCCAGCCAGTGCTAAGAAGAAGAAGGATGTACCGGGAATGTTATAACTGTTTGAATTGGGAACGATGACATCGGTGTAGGGGGCAGGATATATCTCCAGATTAACATTATGAGATGATACAAAATCAGATGGAAGGGAGCAAGTAAGAACAATTGCTCAGTACCGGTCAAACAGTGCCATGCTGGAAATCATTGTGCCTTTCTAGTGAAGGAGTTTTAAGGAACCTGACCTAATGAAAATGCATCTGCAGCATTTCTAAATTTGACACTGATATCGACGTATCTGCTAGGATACTTTCCTGTCTTCTATTATTAACTGTTTCCTGCCAGGCTCTCGTACGCCAATCATCATCATACCTGCAGCAGCATCCTCTCTGATCACCATGCTGAACGCCAAGGACATTTTGCAGGACCTCAAGTAAGTCCTCAACTGTTTGCACATACTTCCAAGTATTTACTGGAAACTTGTAGATGTTTCATACTTGTATATGCGTGCGCCCACACACATTATATTTAACTCATCAAAAGTCAAGCGCCAGTTATTAAAAGCTTGGTTGAAACCATCATACAAATCTGATATAAATGTAATATTAGTATCAGTGAAAACTGCATTTATTGAAAAGGAAATTGACATGCCATGTAAAGGAATGGAAATGCATTCAAATGCGCTGAAGCTCTGAAGTGTGCCACCCACTTTTTCAAAAGCCCACACATTAGATATAGGACACAAGACATTTCAAAATTGGGCCTGACCAATGATGATCCCATGTTGCTAAAAAAAAAAAGAACATTCACCAGACAAGCTTGATGGGCTCACATGTTATCATCTTGAAGGACAGCATTCGCACCTATGACCTTCAGAACAGGCTGAACAGTTGGTCTCAAGATTTCGTTCTGATATCTTGGGCTGTTCATGTTGCGTTAGATGATAATGTAGATAGCTGTCCTGATGTGTCTGTCGAAGCCTCCCCAGGCAGTGACAAAACCCCTGCTATGACGATCCAACTCTTGGATGGTGTCATCAGTAATTCACTCTCCTGGTCTTGTCCAAACTCGAATCCTGCCATCATTGAATAGAACAGTAAAGCCAGATTCATCCGTGAAGAAGACTTGACACCTTTATTGCCTTACCCATTAGATGTGCATGCGACAACAAGAACTCAGGCTCTGTGATGAGTAGGAGTAAGAGCAATTCTGACTGCAACACATCCATGTGATGGTTATTTGTGATGTAAGGATTACCTGTGATGTGAGGGTTACCTGTGATGTGAGGGTTACCTAAGATGTGAGGCTTGCCTACGATGTATGGGTTATCTCTAATATTTGCAAAGTCATTTCATATTGTCTCTTCTAGTACCCCCATTAGTGATACTATGCTGCCACCAGTTAATAATAATAAATGTATGTAGCTCATTAATCATTGATTTGTGATTGTTGATGACACTTTGCTTCATTTCTCAGATTTGTGAGTACAGAGGAGAAGAAAGCCCAGGGTATGAAACGAGACAATGAGGTTCTCATCCACAGACGCAAGGAGGGTGGGCTGACAGTTCCGTACAGAATTATCGACAACCCTTCCAAGTTGACACCTGATGACTGGTAGGTGGCAGCACAGTGTCTGTATCATGTCAAGGATGTGTAGATTAGCTGTACATTGAAGGGAAATTGAACTGGCAGTTCAGTAGATGTAATGGGGGATATTTTCACCCAGTTTAGGATGGTTGGGGGGAAGGCCCAAAGCTGACCTAAAACACTGAGATAGTCCAGATACTTGGATTAAACGAGAATCTGGAGATAGGTGACTAACCACTGGTTATCACGGGGACCACGATGATGCGACCCAAGGTCGACACGTGAAAAGTAAAGGACCACCACGTGTTGTCACGTGAAACGAACCCGTGGTATAAGTCAGACTTGACTCTGGTCAAGTTTAGTTTGTGTCGACCTGTTGGAGTGAGAGGGCGTACGACTGAAAGTGAGAATGCCAACGTGAGAGTGATTGTGAAGAAAGGAGAGCCTGCCGACGAAGTGTGAAGCCGAGATCGACCATGCCAGTGTGTGAGATGCCCAGAACCTCAACGTGAATCCATGGGAGCCATCTTTGGTCAGTGAATGCTTGAAGAAGACTGTTCGTTGAAGGCTGCGTGAGTTTGGGTATGAGAGCTGTTCACTAGGACACCGACCGGACATTCTGTTTTGTAAGTGTAAATACGTCAATAAATTCATGTCTCATAAGCTCACATCGGTGTCGGCTTGTGCCAGTTGTGTAACGTGGAGCGTGTGAGAAGATCATCCACCACACACGCATGAACACTGCCTAGACAACATGAAGAAAAACACACCACTTATTACAGTAGAACTAACCAACAAAAACAAAACTAGAAATTTTACAAGCCTCAGACGCAAGTGGCCGAGTGGACATTGTCCCGGTTTCAGGGCCCCTGGGAGGGGGGGGGGTAGACCTATCGCCCAACTACAAACATTTCATAAAGGGTAGCTAATTAAGCTTTTCCTAAAATCAATTGTGTTGGATCAAATGGTGCCGATATTGCAGCCTAGCTGTAAAAAGCAATGCAAGTGCCATCCATGCTTTGAAGGACAAATCAGAAGAATAATGGGCATTCTGGTTAGAACGCTTTGATCAGCACACTGAAACAAAAAATTAAACTGGCAACTATATTTAAAAAAAAATCAAAAAAATAAGGGGTTTGAATGCTTAGCAAATATATTTTTGATCATCATCATCAATCAGCAGTTCCTGTACAGAACATGGCTGTAATCCAATTGTTCAGACTTGTACACTATCATAGCTAAGACATTTTCAGTGTCTTGTATTCAGCTTTATGCCTTGTTTACTGGAAACTGTACCATCGTTCAGCGTTTTTTTCTCTCTCTCTCTCTTTCTCTCTCTCTCTCTCTCTCTCTCTCTCTCTCTCTCTCTCTCTCTCTCTCTCTCTCTCTCTCTCTCTCTCTCCTTTCTCTCTCTCTCTCTCTCTCTCTCTCTCTCTCTCTCTCTCTCTCTCTCGCCTCTCTCTCTCCTCTCTCTCTCTCTCTCTCTCTCTCTCCTCTCTCTCTCTCTTCTCTCTCTCTCTCTCTCTCTCTCTCTCTCTCTCCTCTCTCTCTCTCTCTCTCTCTCTCTCTCTCTCGTCTCTCTCTCTCTCTCTCTCTCTCTCTCTCTCTCTCTCTCCCTCTCTCTCTCTCTCTCTCTCTCTCTCTCCTCTCTCTCTCTCTCTCTCTCTCTCCCTCTCTCTCTCTCTCTCTCTCTCTCTCTCTCTCTCTCTCTCTCTCTCTCTCTCTCCTCTCTCTCTCTCTCTCTCTCTCTCTCTCTCTCTCCTCTCTCTCTCTCTCTCTCTCTCTCTCTCTCTCTCTCTCTCTCTCTCCTCTCTCTCTCTCTCTCTCTCTCTCTCTCTGCTCATCTCTCTCTCTCTCTCTCTCTCTCTCTCTCTCTCTCTCTCTCTCTCTCTCTCTCTCTCTCTCTCTTCTCTCTCTCTCTCTCTCTCTCTCTCTCTCTCTCTCTCTCTCTCTCTCTCTCTCTCTCTCTCTCTCTCTCTCTCTCTCTCTCTCTCTCTCTCTCTCTCTCTCTCTCTCTCTCTCTCTCTCTCAACTATCTCCATTCCAATGACATTTAATGTAGCCATGATACTTCATCTTTTTTTCTTTCAGCTGGTGCTGTGCCGTAATATTTCTGATAGTGTTATATGAGTATGTGAGTGATAAGTCAGAGACAGCGTGGCGTATGGAGACAAGTCACAGACAGCATGGGTCTGTTCTGTCCTCTCTGTTATCTGTATGGAAGTAACAAGTAACAGACAGCATGGGTCTGTTCTGTCCTCTCTGTTATCTGTATGGAAGTAACAAGTAACAGACAGCACGGGTCTGTTCTGTCCTCTCTGTTATCTGTATGGAAGTAACAAGTAACAGACAGCATGAGTCTGTTCTGTCCTCTCTGTTATCTGTATGGAAGTAACAAGTAACAGACAGCATGGGTCTGTTCTGTCCTCTCTGTTATCTGTATGGAAGTAACAAGTAACAGACAGCGTGAGTCTGTTCTGTCCTCTCTGTTATCTGTATGGAAGTAACAAGTAACAGACAGCGTGGGTCTGTTCTGTCCGCTCTGTTATGTGTATGGAAGTAACAAGTAACAGACAGCGTGGGTCTGTTCTGTCCGCTCTGTTATCTGTATGGAAGTAACAAGTAACAGACAGCGTGAGTCTGTTCTGTCCTCTCTGTTATCTGTATGGAAGTAACAAGTAACAGACAGCGTGGGTCTGTTCTGTCCGCTCTGTTATCTGTATGGAAGTAACAAGTAACAGACAGCGTGAGTCTGTTCTGTCCTCTCTGTTATCTGTATGGAAGTAACAAGTAACAGACAGCGTGGGTCTGTTCTGTCCTCTCTGTTATCTGTATGGAAGTAACAAGTAACAGACAGCGTGGGTCTGTTCTGTCCTCTCTGTTATCTGTATGGGAGTAACAAGTAACAGACAGCGTGGGTCTGTTCTGTCCTCTCTGTTATCTGTATGGGAGTAACAAGTAACAGACAGCGTGGGTCTGTTCTGTCCTCTCTGTTATCTGTATGGGATTAACAAGTAACAGACAGCGTGGGTCTGTTCTGTCCTCTCTGTTATGTGTATGGAGGTGATAAGTCAGACATGGCGTGGGTCTGTTCTGTCCGCTCTGTTTTGTGTATGGAGGTGATAAGTCAGACATGGCGTGGGTCTGTTCTGTCCTCTGTTATATCTGTAGTCAGAGACACCATGGGTCTGTTCCTTCTTGTCTGCTTAGAAGATAGAGCTGTTTGTGGTTTCGCTGCATTTTGTGTTTGTCCTCACAGGGACAGAGTGGTTGCTGTGTTTGTCCAGGGTCCTGCCTGGCAGTTCAAAGGCTGGCCTTGGAATGGGAATCCAGTAGAGATATTTTCTAAGAGTAAGTAGAGCTTAGGTACACACAGGTGACCCCCAGAGGTACACACAGCTAACCCTCAGTAAGTGAACAGTGTGCACGTTGCTTGTCCATCACAAATGATAACCTTTCTTCCAGAAAAAAAAAGGTAAGTGATTGTGAGTACCAAGATGGCTTAGTCCATTGTGAGCCCGGAAATTTGTTGAGCTGTATGAACAACAGATGGAAGTGACAAAGAACAGTGTATATGGTATTATGTGATAACAGCATATACTGTACATTGAGGTGGAGGCAATCACTGCAGCTCTGAAGTGGATAGCAAAAAATAGTTACCAGATAAATGATAGTGACTGATTCTTTGTTTGTACAGGGGACAAATGTAGCCTGAGTGAATACAAGCATCAATACCTCACCAATACAGGGACTCACATGAACATACTATCCAGGTCGTGCAGAAGTGCAAGGAAATTAAAGAGCAGATTTTCTGGCTACATAAATGATAGCTACAGGAACTGTCTTACTAGATAAGAGAGACTTTGTGAGGACCATTTATGAACGAATGCTGATAGAAGAGACAAGGTTTGATGAAATAACATTTATCAGAATGTGTGAATGAGGAATAAGGGGTGGCCGTGGCAAGGACGCACGTGTGAGAAGGGCAAGGACGCATGTGTGAGAAGGGCAAGAACGCATGTGTGAGAGGAAGAGAACAATGAGTTTATAAACAGTTTGCTATGAGCACATTTAGCATCTACACCTGTAGACATTCACTGAGGGAGATGGAGCACTAGGGGGTTTGCCTGGTGTGTTATGATGTCGATTCTTAAATCTGTATGTTTTCATATGTTTAGTTTGTGACACTGACTGTGGGAGGTGGAATTGTTCAGTACATAGATCTAACTCAGCAAGACGATATGAATGAAGCTGTCTGTTTCTGCGCATTAAAGTTCTCGTTTGGGTTCCAGGGCCCATTTTAGAGAGAAAAAAGAATTGATCCCTGCCTCCCTAACAAGCATTTCATAACTGTCGACTATATAGCTTGTTTCCTTCGAAGTGGGAATATGCCTGAGAGGGCAGGAACCAACAGTCGGCATATAAATAAGCCAAATCTGTAAAGTGGATGTGCACGCAAAGCTCAATTTCTGTCCAGAACTTGATGAACAACCAGAAATTTCTGCCAGAGTTTACAGCTGGTGAGTGTGAAGAAGATACACTTTAAAGATAGTATAGTCCCACCCTCTCAAGTAAGCGATGTTCCGCAGATATGGACACTAAGATTGTTAGCAATATAAACAAGTGTGATGTGATTTTGGTCACAAGCGTGAGGGAAAGTTATGCTATTGTGTTGTGTATAAGGAGACACTCCATAGACACTCACTTCGGATGCCAGCAAGCTCTGTGCTGGTGTTACCGATGCTCCACAAAACTAACTGGGAAGGCTAACCTAGATAAAAAATGCTCCAAGAAGTCTGGTGTGTAGACTGAAAGGGGTAAATATTGCAAACAGGTACAGCAGATTTATATCTCTCAAACGATAAAGAAGAAATATTAACAAATAATATTTAAAGTCAAAAGTAATAAGTATTTACAAAGAAGTCACAGCTGTAATATCTCCATCACGTAAGCACATGCACACCACACACACACAATCACAGTATAAGGAGTATACAGTCATAGTGCGTTTGTCTGATGTGTGTTAAAATCCTCATCAAGATGGGGGTTTAAACAACTGTTGATCTGGACTTCCAGGTTAACCCAGCCTCAAGTGGGTTGTGAGAAACACGTGCTGATTGTCAGTACAAATATTCAACTGGCACCACATATCCAGCTCACCTCAAGGTCGGTAAAAAAGTCCCTTACTTGTTTAAGCTGAAAATCTTTATTCCACCAACACCTTCTGTAAAGGTCCCCTTTCCAAGCCTTCAAGGCAAATTGGGCAGTTATGGCCAGACCTGTATTGTATAGACCAGTAAGCACCTGGTCAGTATTGTGGTCAACCTCATGCCGGCTGCCTTTACCTCCCAGGATTGTACCTGATACCCATTTAAGGCTGGGTCGACCTGGGAGCCAAGGTCATTTTTGAAATTAAAATCCAGTTTTTTGAAGGGGGACTTAAACCCATGACCTTCCGATCGGCAGGTGCTGATATGGTGTTTCTGGTTGTAAACCTGACTAAACGTTGAGTTGTTGGAACCTCAAACATTGATGGTCAAGATCTGAAAATAATAACAATAATATACTAGCAACAAGAAGCGGCCATAAGAATCAAGTGGGGACTTTTCCAAATATTAAACAAGGGGTTAGACAGGGATGTGTACCATCACTCAGTATATTACATTTATACAGTGAAATAATGAGATCCATACATGGTATGCCAGCAATGTTCTGAGCAGTCTGCTATATGCTGACACTATAGTTTCCTTGTCTGGAAACACAGACAAATGTGTTGGGTTCCAGATAAAGGTTGCCAGTTTGGACATCTGTTGTTGGTAAATATAGAATAATAAGTTTTGTTTTTTCAGTCAAGGCGAATCACTTGTTATTTCAGTCAAGGCGTATCACTTGTTATTTCAGTCAAGGCGTATCACTTGTTATTTCAGTCAAGGCGTATCACTTGAAGTGGTGTGAACTGCCAGTTGACAGCAATGTCCAGAAGTGGTCAGTACACATCATGAACCTGGACAGACATCGCCGACACTTGGACAGGGCTGCCTTGCAGCAGTTTTGGGAGCACTTAGACAAGTAAGTCTTTCCTGCTTTCAAAAAGTACATCACTTGTAGACTGTTGGGACACAGATGGTGTCTGTAGATTGTCGAGACACAGATGGTGTCTATAGATTGTCAAGACACAGATGGTGTCTGTAGATTGTCAAGACACAGATGGTGTCTGTAGATTGTCAAGACACAGATGGTGTCTGTAGATTGTCAAAACACAGATGGTGTCTGTAGATTGTCAAGACACAGATGGTGTCTGTAGATTGTCAAGACACAGATGGTGTCTGTAGATTGTCAAGACACAGATGGTGTCTGTAGATTGTCAAGACACAGATTATGTCTGTAGATTGTCAAGACACAGATGATGTCTGTTGATTGTCAAGACACAGATGGTGTCTGTAGATTGTCAAGACACAGATGGTGTCTGTAGATTGTCAAGACTCAAGACATGGATATTTATAGTTTTTATTTATAAAATATCATGTCAGGTCTATTTATAAATAGTGCAGGGAATATCTGCAGATTGTTAAGACATGGGTTGTATTTATAGATTGTTATGGCAAGCATAGCGATACTCATTCATCTGATTTTTTCCCTTCTTATTTAACCACCAGTGGAGCAAAAGCCCCCAGCAAACTCAGGCCAAGTCATTCTATCCTTCGCTATCACATGCAGCTTTCACTAAGTCCTCCCTATCTTTTTTTAACTTTACTACTTAGCTCCCTTCTCTGTGTTTAAAAAAAATCTTTCTCAATTTCTAATTTTTCTCGTGTGTCCTATCCAGTGCCAGCGTCTTTTCTTTACCTCTTGCTCCACTGGAACTTGTTTAGTTCTCTCCCAACATTGGTCATTATATCATAACGTTGAATGCCCTCTGTTCTGCACGGGCACCAGTTAATGAATGTTTGTAGTTTATTAGTGATTGCCTCAATTGTTCTCCATGTTTCCATTCCATACAACATTATTCGTTTGACATTAGAATTAAATACTTTTAAGTTTAGTATTTTAATTTGTTTTGACAAATTGTTTCACAAATTCCCTAGTGGTATGAAAGCTCCTCTTGACCTTGGTAACTAATAATGATGATTTATTAAGATATCACTGAATGTCATTTGTGAGTGAAATTCAAAGTGGAAAATGTTTGACCTTCTAGGTACATGCTGAAAAACAAGCCCCAGCTGCGATATTGAACCTTCTGGCTGTCTATACCTGACTTCTACACAAGATAATTTTACCTGAGAGGTGTTAAATGATGATGTATTGCTTGCACATATTATATCTGGATGAGGTTCATACGTCCTGTTCATTTTCACAAATATTGTATATTTTACGATAGAATTTACCAAGATACCTGTTTATTGTTGTTGTCTATTACTTGGTATCAGACTAGGTTTTGTTTCTTAGGTAAAGTCAGTTTGTGTAATTCTGTGAAAATAAAGGTGAAAAAAAAAAACATACTCATGCATTCAACAAGATTGACTTCAGCGTCTGCTCAAAGGGTGGTTGGCACCACAGGCTGAGAGATAATTTGAGCAGACAGGACAGAAATTGTTTCTGACAAGCCGCCGCCGCCGCGATGGGAGCATTGTTTTACCGTGGACCTGGCGTATGGTGATGAATGAAACACAGGAGCAGTAACTTGTTTAACAAACCAAGGTTGTATTATTTCAGACCTACAGCTCTATTGTATTCTCATATCTGAAGAGGCATTTTGACTTGCTATGTGAAGACCTGTGATGTTTTTGACTCGTAAGAAGTGTATGTCCTGTATTATTTTTGACTTGCCTTGAAAAGAAATACGCATTTTTTTTTTTAAAACACTCGGGTTGCACTGTATGTCCATTACAACAAAAGACCCACACACAAAAGTGTCCCTCACTTATGAAAAAATATATTGTTTTTGTTTTTCTTTGCTTTCTGTGAGAAATATGTCTTGTTTTGTTTTTGACATGCTTTGAGAATTAAGTCCTGTGTTTTGTCTTTGCCTGAAAATTGCATGTTTTCAGTTTTATATAAGAGTGTCATGAGTAGATCAACAAAACAAAAGTGGAACTGGTGCGATTTACAAGAACACAGTCTAAATGACCAGCTGGATATTGCGGCTAGAAAAGCTTTATCAGCGCACATGCGCACCCACACACACACAGGACAGTGGTGCATATGCATTTAAAAAAAACCAATAAATTCAGTTAGCTCCTGCAGTGTAGTCTTGGAAACATCCAAGTCCTAAGGGATCATAAATCAGACTGCCCAAGCTTCTGTAGTGTAGTCTTAGAAACACCCAAGTCCTAAGGCACATAAATCAGACTGCCCAACATCCTTTGTTTTAATCAGAATTGTATGTCATTGTAGCTGTTGACTTGCCGTAAGAGTTGTCAGCACTTGTTTGTTGCTTGTGTGTGAGGCAAGTATATCTCTGACCTGTTTGTTGCTTGTGTGTGAGGCAAGTATATCTCTGACCTGTTTGTTGCTTGTGTGTGAGGCAAGTATATCTCTGACCTGTTTGTATATACTGATTTTCTTTGACTTGAATAATAAACATTACTTGTCAACAACATTGTTTAAGTTTATATGCTTATTATCCATCTCCCTCCACGCAGGTTATGTGGCTCCTTGCAGGGTGGGGGGATAGAATCACTGCCTCTTAACAATCATGTTATAGAAGACTGCTAATTAAGACTGAAATCGAACATGTAGGCTCCAGAAGCACAGATATCACAGCCAAGCTGCAAATGACAGCATAACATGCCAACTGTTCATTCAAAAGTGAACACAGAAGTATCCCTCTCTTCTTCTCTCACTGTCCTGGTAGGCAAGTACCCTAGCGCCTACACAGGAATCTGATTCAATGCTACAGTGGTTTAGAAAGAGCTGGAAGAGGGATGATCGGCACAAAAGGCATTAGTAACATCCATTTCTGCACACAAATACACAAAGCAGACAAACGGACAATATTGTTTGGCGAGTAGCGATGTGACGTCCGTTCTGCCTCAGATCTACTACATTGTCGTGATGTTATGGCCCGTATGAAATGAAAACTAGTGAGTTTGGTGACATTATTACTTCTGTAAGTAATTCGATCTCCACATATAGATGAGTGAAGATCAATCTCAACAAAGTAAACAAAACAAAAACGCAGTAACATTAAGATCCAATATGTAGCACTACCTCATATTGAGGAGTCACCATGGTGTAGCACCTAGACGCTCGCCTGCGGATCGGATTCACCATGGTGTAGCAGCTAGACCTGCGGATCGGATTCACCGTGGTGTAGCAGCTAGACCTGCGGATCGGATTCACCATGGTGTAGCAGCTAGACGCTCGCCTGCGGATCGGATTCACCATGGTGTAGCAACTAGACGATCACCTGCGGATCGGATTCACCATGGTGTAGCAACTAGACGATCACCTGCGGATCGGATTCACCATGGTGTAGCAACTAGACGATCACCTGCGGATCGGATTCACCGTGGTGTAGCAGCTAGACGCTCGCCTGCGGATCGGATTCACCATGGTGTAGCAACTAGACGATCACCTGCGGATCGGATTCACAGTGGTGTAGCAGCTAGACGATCGCCTGCGGATCGGATTCACCATGGTGTAGCAGCTAGACTCTCGCCTGCGGATCGGATTCACCGTGGTGTAGCAGCTAGACCTGCGGATCGGATTTACCATGGTGTAGCAACTAGACGCTCGCCTGCGGATCAGATTCACAGTGGTGTAGCAGCTAGATGCTCGCCTGCGGATCGGATTCACCATGGTGTAGCAACTAGACCTGCGGATCGGATTCACCATGGTGTAGCAACTAGACGCTCGCCTGCGGATCAGATTCACAGTGGTGTAGCAGCTAGATGCTCGCCTGCGGATCGGATTCACCATGGTGTAGCAACTAGACCTGCGGATCGGATTCACCATGGTGTAGCAACTAGACGCTCGCCTGCGGATCGGATTCACAGTGGTGTAGCAACTAGTCGCTCGCCTGCGGATCGGATTCACAGTGGTGTAGCAGCTAGACGCTCGCCTGCGGATCGGATTCACCATGGTGTAGCAGCTAGACGATCGCCTGCGGATCGGATTCACCATGGTGTAGCAGCTAGACGATCGCCTGCGGATCGGATTCACCATGGTGTAGCAACTAGACGATCGCCTGCGGATCAGATTCACCATGGTGTAGCAGCTAGACGCTCGCCTGCGGATCGGATTCACCATGATGTAGCAGCTAGACGCTCGCCTGCGGATCGGATTCACCATGGTGTAGCAGCTAGACGCTCGCCTGAGGATCGGATTCACCATGGTGTAGCAACTAGACGCTCGCCTGCGGATCGGATTCACAGTGATGTAGCAGCTAGACCTGCGGATCGGATTCACCATGGTGTAGCAACTAGAAGCTCGCCTGCGGATCGGATTCACAGTGGTGTAGCAGCTAGACGCTCGCCTGCAAATCGGCTTCACCATGGTGTAGCAACTAGACCTGCGGATCGGATTCACCATGGTGTAGCAACTAGACGCTCGCCTGCGGATCGGATTCACAGTGGTGTAGCAACTAGACGATCGCCTGCGGATCGGATTCACAGTGGTGTAGCAGCTAGACGATCGCCTGCGGATCGGATTCACCATGGTGTAGCAGCTAGACTCTCGCCTGCGGATCGGATTCACCATGGTGTAGCAGCTAGACCTGCGGATCGGATTCACCATGGTGTAGCAACTAGACGCTCGCCTGCGGATCGGATTCACAGTGGTGTAGCAGCTAGATGCTCGCCTGCGGATCGGATTCACCATGGTGTAGCAACTAGACCTGCGGATCGGATTCACCATGGTGTAGCAACTAGACGCTCGCCTGCGGATCGGATTCACAGTGGTGTAGCAACTAGTCGCTCGCCTGCGGATCGGATTCACAGTGGTGTAGCAGCTAAACGCTCGCCTGCGGATTGGATTCACCATGGTGTAGCAGCTAGACGATCGCCTGTGGATGGGATTCACCATGGTGTAGCAGCTAGACGATCGCCTGCGGATCGGATTCACCATGGTGTAGCAACTAGACGATCGCCTGCGGATCAGATTCACCATGGTGTAGCAGCTAGACGCTCACCTGCGGATCGGATTCACCATGATGTAGCAGCTAGACGCTCGCCTGCGGATCGGATTCACCATGGTGTAGCAGCTAGACGCTCGCCTGAGGATCGGATTCACCATGGTGTAGCAACTAGACGCTCGCCTGCGGATCGGATTTACAGTGGTGTAGCAGCTAGACCTGCGGATCGGATTCACAGTGGTGTAGCAGCTAGACGCTCGCCTGCAAATCGGCTTCACCATGGTGTAGCAACTAGACCTGCGGATCGGATTCACCATGGTGTAGCAACTAGACGCTCGCCTGCGGATCGGATTCACCATGGTGTAGCAGCTAGACCTGCGGATCGGATTCACCATGGTGTAGCAACTAGACGCTCGCCTGCGGATCGGATTCACAGTGGTGTAGCAGCTAGATGCTCGCCTGCGGATCGGATTCACCATGGTGTAGCAGCTAGACCTGCGGATCGGATTCACCATGGTGTAGCACCTAGACGATCACCTGCGGATCGGATTCACCATGGTGTAGCACCTAGACGATCACCTGCGGATCGGATTCACAGTGGTGTAGCAGCTAGACGATCACCTGCGGATCGGATTCACCATGGTGTAGCACCTAGACGCTTGCCTGCGGATCGGATTTACCGTGGTGTAGCAACTAGACGCTCGCCTGCGGATCGGATTCACCATGGTGTAGCAGCTAGACCTGCGGATCGGATTCACCATGGTGTAGCAACTAGACGCTCGCCTGCGGATCGGATTCACAGTGGTGTAGCAGCTAGATGCTCGCCTGCGGATCGGATTCACCATGGTGTAGCAGCTAGACCTGCGGATCGGATTCACCATGGTGTAGCACCTAGACGATCACCTGCGGATCGGATTCACAGTGGTGTAGCAGCTAGACGATCACCTGCGGATCGGATTCACCATGGTGTAGCACCTAGACGCTTGCCTGCGGATCGGATTTACCGTGGTGTAGCAGCTAGATGCTCGCCTGCGGATCGGATTTACCGTGGTGTAGCAGCTAGATGCTCGCCTGCGGATCGGATTTACCGTGGTGTAGCAGCTAGACGCTCGCCTGCGGATCGGAACATCGTGGTTCTGGTCATGACGGATCCGGACCTTTTTTAAATGGAAAAATGACCTTTGCTCCCAGGTCAACCCAGCCTTAAGTGGGTGCCAGGTGTAGTCCTGGGAAGTAAAACCGGCGTGATGCTGACCACATCACCCAACAAGTATCGATTGGTCTATAAAACATAGGTCTAGCCCTATATGCCTAATGGCGTGGAAAAGAGTTTCTTTTGCTTACCTTTTAATGCCGTTAGCATTCTTTGACATGTAATTTTGATTTGATTTTTTAATTTTCAGTAACAGCTAGACAGATTTTTATCACAGATAAGGAACCTCTTGGGTGTCGCCCTATCGCATTGGCTGGCATGCTTAGCTTGTCTTTCGGTATGGAAATGGTATCTTCGAATCCCCGTTAAGGCGGATTTGTAAAATCAAATTCCCAGTTCGACGCAACCTAAACTAAGACCAGGAAATGTTCTAGAAAATATAGGTAGTCGGCGCAATATTGACCTGATCCCGCATGCACAATACGCTTTAATAAACAGAAACAGCTATTTTACTATTTACAGGTGCCCTTTAAATTGGGGGGGGGGGGGTGTTGAATCCGATAAAACCATCGTCTGTTGCTCTGCTTAGGGGAACCAAAAAAAAAAATATACTATAATCGAGCCAAAAAACTTACTCAATGTGACATCGCCCATTCTATTTGTCCAGACAGTCCAGTTCGAAGCTGGATCGTCAACTGACTTCAGCTGGCTCATAACCTGAGTTCTGCTTCCATGGCGTCATGTAGTTCATGTGGGGTCACGCGTTCCCCGTGATACTGACACATTTCAGCCTGTCAGCCTCGTATTTTTTTAATCATTGGGGGTTTCCGTGGCCAAGTGGTCAAGGTGTTTGCCTCACCTTCAGAAGTCGGGGGTCGTTGTACGACTGCGTCCTTCTGTTGACGAGTACAATAGTTTTATGAAAATTCTTGAGGATCGTCGCCTGAGATCAAAAGTTTCTTACCATTTCTATCAGTCAGTATCCCCTTCCTTCTTCAGTTACACGCCCCGCCCCCATCCTTTAGTTAAAACTGCTCCTCCCCACCACGCCTTCCTTTCCTTTCTGTACCCCATTGTAGTCGATAGTCTTCTCTCATGCACTGGTCGAATGATGATGTACACGCTACTTATGTCAGATGATTTGATCTTATGTATCATATACAGTAGTACCTTGAGTCATGAACGCCTTTAGCTACTAATCAATTTTGAATGTTCGGCACACGAACGCACAAACATGGCTGGTCTTGGCGCCATGCTTGTGGCTGGCAAACAGTTTCATTTGTACTCACGGTTGTACGCTATGGTTTTTCTCTCTCTTTAAATTATCCTTTATTATGGCTTCCAAGAAAGTTAAAAATATTTTTTAAAGTGTTAGTGACATTGGTGTAAAGAAGCCTAATCGTATCACAGTAGAGACGAAGAAGGCAATAACTAAACCAGCCACCGAGCCAGCAGTCGAACGAAACACCAGACAGTTGCCCAAAGTTATTATGGAATACGGATCTCCTTTGAGTTCGCCGAAGGATTAGTCTTCCTTTTCCTCCTCCTCTACCATCTACCTGTGCCAGCAGCTATCAACCATAAGATAAAGTTGTACTTCGTTTGTTATACATATCTATATATATATATATATATATAATATAATATATATATATATATATATATATATATATATATATATATATATATTATATATATAATTGATCGCACATACAGACTTTAGGTCTCCCAATCTGAACAGGAAGTGCGCAAACTGCTACGGCCAGCACAGCACCAGGTACCTGGGGTGCCCTTATCTGCAACAATGCAGAGAAATAGCAACCACGGCCATACGGGAAAAGATTCCATACCATGAGGCCCGCAGAAGACACGAAGCAACCCAAGGCATAACTGCAGTTGGGAACATTACCACCAAATTGAGCAACGAGGTGGCTCAACTCAAAAGTGACATCCAAGCTCTCAGAGACGAGAAAGACGCATCCAAATCCCAACGAGATGAAGACAGAGATGAAATAACAGGCCTGAGAGCTATAATGCAGGCGACTCTTGACATTGTTCCAGAAACGGATGACAGCAGAGATGACGAAATTCAAGGAGGACATCATGAATGCACTGGCCACTATCCAGACACAAAAGGAACAACCAACTAAAGCAAGGGAAGACGAGGGCGGGGCATCAATGATCTGCGGGATAACCAACAACTTCTCGCGAAAGAAGTCGCAATGATCAAGAAGGCACTAGCTGAAACAGAGGAGAAGTTACGAAGAGCATACGAAGAAAACAACAGACTTTAATAAGGAACTGCAAGCAACCAACAGAGTGATGGAAGAAAGAGAGAAAGCACGGAAGGAGGCAACAAGAAGGCAGCAAATACAGGGAGCCGAGACCAGAAAAAGCCACATCAAACACCAGATAAAGAAAAACTCAAACGACGCTGATGAAACAGTTTCCGGTGGCAACTGCTGACCAAATAAACCATCGCATCATGGAGCTGGAGGACCCGAACTTCTTTAACTCAGAACTGCAAGATGATGATGTTCTTTGTTCATCACCCAGAGGAACCATATCGACAGCCAAAAACCTGGTCAAACGAGGTTCGACACCGTTACCCCAAACACTAATACCAGATACGACACAACCAAGGCCAAAATTACCGAAAACCTATGTAGGAGCAGTACTTTACAACAAGGATACGAGAAAATCACCAAATAATACCAAGACCTCACCAGTATTGTCATCAGTACCTGCCCAAGTCAATCGACCGCCGGTCCTTATTAGGATAGGCAATTTACTTTCCCCGGAAACAACAAACAGCCAAGGAATACCACAATAAATCGATTCAACATCCAATCATCTTGAGCGCAGCACAGGGCCAGCCAAATTACAAAAGCAACAGCAAGAGCGGAAACCACAACAAATAGAAAGCAACAATATTGAACACAATCCAAAATCAAATGAGATCGAGACCAGAAAACGTCACCACAAATATAGCTGAAAGGAAAGTGAGCAGAAATGTGAGCGGACCTAGCTGAAAGTGGTCAACGAAAGAGAATTTGAAAATTTGAATTGATCGCACATGAATCCATTTTAAAAAAGTCTACTTAGTGGCGAGCAATACTAAGCCATTTTATATGGCGCACATAATCTAGTCACAATTATAACCAACAGCGACCCCCCCCCTCGGGGATGCTGACTGAACGTGACGATTTTTGTATTTCGCAAAGCAAGCCAAACCAACTAATGGTACACGCGCAGCCCTTACAGGGCATGGACGACATTTCACCAGTGCGTTTTATTGTACGTTTGGCTTGAAATTGCCAGCTGGCATGTCTCGCTGGATGCGCCAGTGTTGGTCGAGAGTTGAGCGAGAGTGTTTATGCCAACAGTGGACTTGAGTTGTCGGAGATGGTGGGATCATTGAAACAGCACAATCTTCTACACACCTTTCACCTCACATAGTCAACATGGACTGGAAGTGTGTTTTTTTAAATTTTCTCCTATTTATACCTCACAATCGGATCTTTATTTTAGCGACAGTTGAAACTGAATCAGGTAAGGAGGGTCGTTTGTTGTTGGTTTATGTCGTCTGCTGGCGACAAGTGTTCGCCGCTTATGAGAATAATAAAAATGTGCTGACTGTTTATTGTTGTATGGCTTCCTCTTCTTCTTCTTTTTCTTCTTCTTCTTCTTCTTCTTCTTCTTCTTCTTCTTCTTCTTCTTCTTCTTCTTCTTCTTCTTCTTCTTCTTGATCTAGAGCAGATGTCGGCGATCATACCTCCCCAATCATGTCATTTACTGTAATGACACTAATGATGGTGCCCCAGCTGTTTAGTTAATCTATCCCCGCACTTCTTTCTCTGTTTTCCCTCGCTTCTCTTGTATAACAATTGCTCGCTTGCTATTATTTATTTGTCCCACATCTTTGGTTGATAACTGAGCAAAATGAACTTTTTCAATACTTTGAGACCAGTTAGGTATTATGATGCTAACTCCATACTTTAATAAACTAATCAGCAATCAGTGGGGTACCACACCGGCCGCCTTTACTTCCCATAAGATTTTCTGAATACATTTGGAGGATGGGTTGACTAGAATGCCAGTGTTTTTTTTTTGAAAAAAGAATCCATGTCTGCACACACATACACTACCAGTTCGACAGGCAAGCATGTTAGCCATTGCACCACCATGATTACCGCTTTTGCTTATAAGTTATCTGCCCACTAAAGCGCATTTATCTCTTTGGTTTGGATTTCTGTTTATTGAATGAGTGACCTTACATTTATAAACCTTTCAGCTTTTAGTATGCTGTTTCTGTTTTTCTTTGGTCTGGTGACAAGAGTTTTCCTTTGTGGCACCATCAGGTTTAAAGCTATTATCACAACTACCTTGACTTTCTCTGTCATTGTTCTCTTCCCCAGTTCATGTTTGTGATGGTCCTGGCTTATGATCCTCACCGTCAGATTTCTGAGTTACCTTTTTGGCTTCCACGATAAGTTTTTTGGAATAGTAATGTGGTAGTTTCCCCTTGCTATCCACATCGACATGCTTTAGAGGATGTCCTCAGCATCATTGTTAATTGAGTGGGCTGCTCTGTGGTACTCCTGCTAACATCAGAAGGCACCCCAGAGATATCCACTGATCGTGGTGGATACTTGGTCCCTATAGCTGCGTTACCCACACCGCAGTATTTTAACCATCTTTTACTGCGTGGAGGTAGTGCTCTTGCTCATCGAGCCTGGGTTAAATCCCTAACTGTTGCATTATTCTTTGTTTTTTTTACCAGTTTAGGTCTCATATTCACCTGGCTTCATACAGCAGAGTACTGAAACCCAACTCCCCTTCTTCTCTCAACCCCCCCCCCCCCTTTTCTACCCCAAGTAAAAAAATTAGGTGTAAAATGAGAAAGACATGAATAGACAGGCTTCCCATAATTAGTCTTTGAAAGTTTTCTGTTCTGGCAATAGTAGGCTGTTGTATTTTCCTCATTTTCCTCCATATGTATGCTGAAAGGATAAAGTTCCTTTGCCCAGCTACTTAGCTGAATGCATGGTGTGAACTGTGAATTTCATTTAGGTTGCTTTTGGACTGTGTTCATTGTATTTTGTATTGTCAACTGCACACACAGTGTATGGCAAGTGGCCTGCTGACAGAGAACATGATGCCTTATCTGAGTGATTGCTCTTTCCTTATCACTTAGAATATTTAAGTCCTAGCATTCCACACCATAACAGTCACATTCTAATTGTGGGGTTACTGTTGGTTTTGCCACACTCCAGCATCATATTCTAATTGTGGGGTTACTATTGGTTCTTCCACACTTCAGCAGCATATTCTAATTGTGGGGTTACTATTGGTTCTTCCACACTCCAGCATCATATTCTAATTGTGGGGTTACTATTGGTTCTGCCACACTCCAGCATCATATTCTAATTGTGGGGTTACTGTTGGTTCTGCCACACTCCAGTATCATATTCTAATTGTGGGGTTACTGTTGGTTCTACCACACTCTAGCATCATATTCTAATTGTGGGGTTACTGTTGGTTCTGCCACACTCTAGCATCATATTCTAATTGTGGGGTTACTGTTGGTTCTGCCACACTCCAGCATCATATTCTAATTGTGGGGTTACTGTTGGTTCTGCCACACTCTGGCATTATATTCTAATTGTGGGGTTAATGTTGGTTCTGCCACACTCTAGCATCATATTCTAATTGTGGGGTTACTGTTGGTTCTGCCACACTCCAGCATCATATTCTAATTGTGGGGTTACTGTTGGTTCTACCACACAACCTAACATCACATTCTAATTGTGAGGTTACTGTTGGTTCTACCACACAACCTAACATCATATTCTAATTGTGGGGTTACTGTTGGTTCTACCACACTCCAGTATCATATTCTTAATTGTGGGGTTACTGTTGGTTCTACCACACTCCAGCATCATATTCTAATTGTGGGGTTACTGTTGGTTCTGCCACACTCCAGCATCATATTCTAATTGTGGGGTTACTGTTTGGTTTTCTACCACACAACCTAACATCACGTTCTAATTGTGAGGTTACTGTTGGTTCTACCACACAACCTAACATCACGTTCTAATTGTGAGGTTACCATTGGTTCTAGCGCACAGTCTAACATCACGTTCTAATTGTGAGGTTACTGTTTGGTTCTACCACACACAGTCTAACATCACGTTTCTAATTGTGATTGGTTACCATTGGTTTACACACAACCTAACATCATTCTAATTGTGGGTTACTGTTGGTCTACGCACACTCAGCATCATATTCTGATCGTGGGGTTAGTGTTGGTTTTTACCACACAGTCCAACGTTTTTCATGTTTTCTAATTGTGAGGTTTACATGGTTCTACCACACAACTAACATCACGTTCTAATGTGAGGGTACTGTTGGTTCTACCACACAACCTAACATCACGTTCTAATTGTGAGGTTACCATTGGTTCTAGCGCACAGTCTAACATCACGTTCTAATTGTGAGGTTACCATTGGTTCTAGCACACAGTCTAACATCACGTTCTAATTGTGAGGTTACCATTGGTTCTAGCACACAGTCTAACATCACGTTCTAATTGTGAGGTTACCATTGGTTCTAGCGCACAGTCTAACATCACGTTCTAATTGTGAGGTTACCATCGGTTCTAGCGCACTGTCTAACATCACGTTCTAATTGTGAGGTTACCATCGGTTCTAGCGCACAGTAATGTTTCATAAAACTTTTCATGCTCAAACATGGCAGTCACTAATTTGGAGGTTACCATCGGTTCTAGCGATTGTCTAACATCACTGTCTTAATTGTGAGGTTTGTATTCAGCGCACTGTTTAAAAACTTGTTTGTGATATTGTACAATTTATGCATCATTTGTTGGACGAGTTCAAAGACAGAAACAGTCACTAAGATTTCAACACTCATAATAATTGTGAGGTTACCTGGTTTCTAGCGCACAGTCTAACATCACGATCTAATTGTGGTTCATTGTAAAAGGGTACTCCTGCATCTAACATCACGTTTAAGTAGCAGTTTCATCTACCAAAGAATGTAGCACACAACCTTAAGTCTTTTTTGTTAAGTCTTTCCTCTTTTAGTATAGGAGGTGGCTGGTACTTTACAGGTTTACAGTCTTTCTAACTCTTTCATCACTTCTAATTATGAGGTTACCATTGGTGCGCACAGCTACTTCACAGTGTTAAGTTCTTTCCTCTTTACTATAGGAGGTGGCGGTACGTTACAGTGTTAAGTCAGGTCCTCTTTTACTATAGGATTGGTGGCGGTAACTTCACAGTGTTCAAGTCTTTCCTGTGAGGTTACTATAGGAGTGTGAAACAGTACTTTACTAAGTCTCTTCCTCTTTTAACTATAAGAGGTGGCGGTACTTGAGTTACCATTGTATCAGTGTTAAGTCACGTTTCCTGATCCTTTTTACTATAGGAGGTAGGCGGTACTTTACGTGTTGAAGTCTTTCCTCTTTTACTATAGGAGGTGGCGGTACTTTACAGTGTTAAGTCTTTCCTCTTTTACTATAGGAGGTGGCGGTACTTCACAGTGTAAAGTCTTTCCTCTTTTCCTATAGGAGGTGGTGGTACTTCACAGTGTAAAGTCTTTCCTCTTTTACTATAGGAGGTGGTGGTACTTCACAGTGTAAAGTCTTTCCTCTTTTACTATAGGAGGTGGCAGTACTTTACAGTGTTAAGTCTTTCCTCTTTTACTATAGGAGGTGGCGGTACTTTACAGTGTTAAGTCTTTCCTCTTTTACTATAGGAGGTGGTGGTACTTCACAGTGTTAAGTCTTTCCTCTTTTACTATAGGAGGTGGTGGTACTTTACAGTGTTTAGTTTTTCCTCATGCAGACAGAAGTTTAGTGAGCTAAACATTTTTGTTTAATATTTCCTCTTTTGCTGTGGGGCTGTAGCGGTACTTTATTGTTAAGTCTTATTCTACAGTGGGGTGTATCAGCTCTTTGTTGTTTAGTGTTTCCTCTTCTATGGTGGGCTGTAAAGGTACTTTACAGTATTGTTTTAGTCTTGATTTCTCTACCCTGGGGTATAGCAGTACTTAACAGTGTTGTTTAGCCTTTCCTCTTTTAGCATGAGGTATCTATACTTTATAATGTTTAGTCTTTCCTCTTCCACACTGGAACGTAGTGGTGTAAACCTTCTTGTTTATCCTCTCTTTTTCTACCAAGAGATTAGCCGTACTTTGCATTTGTTTTTGTGTTTCCATTTGTATGGCGGTATGAAGCGGTACTTTACAGTGTTGTTGATTATTTCCGTTTCTACCTGAAGAGAAATAAAAAACTCTTGTTTAATATTTTATCTTCTTTTGTAGATGAAGGATATTTACGGTCTTGTTTAGTGTTTCCTTCTCTTCCCTGGGGTGTAGATATGACAGATAGTTCCTCTAAACAGGAAATGTCAGCGATGACCTTATCTACCCATGACTATAAAGTGTTCCTCCTAACAGTCAGTTGTGTTTATACCTTGGTCATTGACCTCTGAAACATGTAATTTGTTCATTCATCTCAGTTAATGTGGGGTTGCCTTCTCTTAACAGCCCTGAGGGTTTCTTAAAAAAGTGGAGACATCCATTGAGTGTATTGTTAACTGCTTGATATGATTGTAGTGGTTTTCCTTGGTGTTCTTTTTTCTTCTGTTGTGATTGCCAGTGACAGTTGGCACATTGTGTTGTGATTTACAGCTAGTCTGAGATATCTCAGCGTTTGTGACCCAGAACATCCTGATTGCAGCTAATCCCTAATTATTTGCTTTTTACTACCTGCATGCTGAAGAGCTGTGGGTCCATGCACTCCCCCCCCCCCCTCCCCCCCTTCCCTCTCCACCGTGAGGTCCTGAGCCCACTTGGGATTCTGCAGTGTTTGAAAGTGCCAGGTACTTGAACACAAGGTAGTTGATTGTTTGACAAGAGTGAGACTAGTGTCTACTGAGGAGTGGATGTTGGGCATTGATACACTGTACATAGCTATTAACTACAGCTCTGTTTTGTTTCAAAGACACTTTGTTCCATCTCTGGCTTAGTCTGCATGTCATGTTTGTTATCCTCAGGAGATGTCTTTCTTAGGCTTCCTGTTTTTATTTACCAATGCACTTCATTTAGAAAAGGTATTATTTTTCACATTGCCTCTGCTTGGCTGAAGAACATTG
The DNA here is from genome assembly GCA_905116865.2 of Candidula unifasciata. NCBI lineage: Eukaryota > Metazoa > Mollusca > Gastropoda > Stylommatophora > Geomitridae > Candidula > Candidula unifasciata. Next base: position 320,518 of record CAJHNH020000849.1, on the reverse strand, counting down.
CTATCAAATACGTAATATACCATAACCCTTGACCCATTAGGGTCATGGAAGTGTATCGATGAAAGCACTAGCTTGCAAAACCCGCACATCTTTGTCTTCCGCTTGTTGAACAAGTATGTAATAATTTAGTCCTGTCCAAATTTTGATGTTCCAGGTTTACTTAGCCCCCCCCCCCCCTCCCCCAGCCCTTCTTCGACTACCCCTCAGTGTTCTTTGTCCTGGTACCAAAAGAGGCTGTTAATGCCGTGCAAATTTGTTTATATTGTATCTGACATATCTGTTAGTTTTATGTTCTAAATGGTTAATTCGTAAAATTAGAAGTACGTCAAATACTGATCTCTGTCTCATGGGACTCAGAAGTGAGACAAAGAGTAGAATAATCGCAAGCAGCCTATTGTGCATGTTTTAAGAGTGACCAAGGAATGGTTATAACTCTCTTGCAAGCTCCCCCGTGGTTCGACTCCCGGTAAGAACTGGAGGTTTTATATTCTGTCGAGGACAGACATGAACATCATAATCTGCACAGTTGTTGACGTGAGCACTAGCCACCCGACCATAAATCCCCAGGCTAAAGACGTCCTCCACTGCAACCAAATGTGGCACATACCGACAGTAACGACCGTGTAAGAAAGTGACTAGAAGGCTCGCTTGCCTGGAGAATAGTCAAGAACTATTTTCAGGCATGTTGGGCAAATAGACTTATATTTTGAAAACTCAGTGGGTTTTGTGGTCAACATCACGCCGGTCGCCTTTACCTCCCGTGACTGTACCTGGTACCCCTTTAAGGCTAGGTCTGTCTTTGCTTAGAGTGAATTGTCTAGAATGACAGACAGGAGAATCAGAAGAGTTGTAAAGTGCTAAAGAAAAGAAGAGACAAATCTGTTGATTCCATTTAATTGTTCTTTCTACTGTCTTATGTCTGCGGTCCATTCGTCTTCTCAAGTAGTCCAGTTTCCTATTGTTGTTTTGTTTGAAAAAAAAAATGAAAGACCTGACTGTCATAAATAAAGCGCAGAATTTACACACAAGCTGTGCGTTTTGGGTAATTACCCGTGTCTCCCGCATCCGAACCCTGACACACAGTCCTTTATTAGGCATTTTCGATCAAGGATGAAAATCTCGAATGACGCACTTGCAAGTTTAAATGCCCTTGTCATTTGGAAATCTAACAGAGCCGGTGAAATATGTCCCCGCCTAAGTAACTTTCCGGATTAGAAAAGCTGCCCACAGTAAACAAATAAATAGCATGTGAGGTGCTGGTAGGTACAGTGTTGGATCCCCACCTGCGCTATGAAGTATGAGCTAACACTTGTGGAAAATAATCTCGTGGAATGAAAGTCATCGTTTATCTCTATTAATCCCCCCCCCCCCCGCCCCTTTTCAACAGGTTTGAAGTGTAGAGTTAACATATCAGGGATGAGAATCATACCAGTATAAATCCAGTAAACCCCTTCAGTAGTATAACAAAATTATATTGGGCCACCGGTCAGTTACTTAATAACCCACATTCCAAGTTGGGTGGGTTTATCATAAACCAAGCCAGTACTTATATTAGTTAGTTGCGTATCCATTAAATGGCGTTGCAGAACCAAACTCGTCATTTTTGTGTGTGTGGATGCTATTTGTGAAACCACTTGGCTTTTTTAAAAGAAATAGTTCGCCATTGCTCCCGTGAACAGTCTCGGCTCTCGAAACTATTGTTGAAACTAACACAAGGCGGTTTGCTGACCAAATCGCCCGCTGCTGGGATCGAATCCAGCACCTCGGAATTATGAAGCGCATTCCCAACGTCCAAGCCACAGACGCCGTGAGTACTTATGTAAGGGAGCCGCGATAGCACAATGGCTAGACACTTGACTACCGACTTAACAGTGATGACCAGGACTCCAAGTTTGACCATGGCTGGCTGAAGTAAGGTCAATATCTGACCATGACTGACTGAAGTAAGGTCAATATCTGACCATGGCTGACTGAAGTAAGGTCAATGTCTGACCATGGCTGACTGAAGTAAGGTCAATGTTTGACCATAGCTGACTGAAGTGAGGTCAATGTTTGACCATGGCTGGCTGAAGTAAGGTCAATGTTTGACCATGGCTGGCTGAAGTAAGGTCAATGTTTGGTCATGACTGTCTCCGCTTACTGGACACGGTCCTGGTTTGACCCAGATACAGTGAGGACAGGAAATGCCATGGGAAAATCAGTTAGTTACTGGACACGGTCCTGGTTTGACCCAGCAACAGTGAGGACAGGAAATGCCATGGGAAAATCAGATAGTTACTGGACAAGGTCCTGGTTTGACCCAGCAACAGCGAGGACAGGAAATGCCATGGGAAAATCATTTACGGGTACGATCGGAATTGGGACCCTTCGCTTGGTGCTGAAGATGGGGATGGAGCGCTTATGGGAGTGTCCCTAGTGCTGTGATTTCGATTCTCAACTCAGAATTCAACATTCAAGGCAGACAATTAGTGAACGCATGTGCCATAACACCAGCAAAGTAATGAGTCATTATACATCTGTCTTGTGGCAACATATGAATGTGAGTCATCAACTATTCTGCAGTTCCTCCTCTTCCCCAACACACACACATACACTGTTACTTTAGGGCTTTATGACCTTAATGTTACCGGACATTTCTTTGGTGGATCTGCAAGATGTGGGCATCAAAGAAAACTGGCTCAGAAACAACGTCTCTGAAACTGAAATACTTTGGTCAAACTCTAAACGCCATGGTAGTTCATAGAGAAGGGAACTTGTTTTTAAAAGTATAGGCAGCGGTTAAGAAATGGACGTTGCAGAACCAAGGCACACTGGGCCTTGGCTTGTTGACAATCAAGCGGGAGAACTTGGCAAAGGAACGTCGGGTAGTTTTTTTTTGCTGGGCTGTGATAGGACGGCTTTTTTCAAGAAATGGCTACACAGTGTAATAGAGGCCACAGCTACTCTTTGTTACAGTCAAGCGGGAGAAGTTGGCAGGAAGTAGCGTGTTGATGATTTTACCGTCGCACCTGGGCCGTGACAGGCGCCACAGCTTTTCAGTTCTCCGGCTAGACTTAAGCTGTGTCAGAGGGTCAGTGCAGCTAACGTTTGTTAGATCTACAGTCAGACTAGCTGCGGGTTGAAGTAGCCGTGTTGATGATTAAATACCGTCTAGATCTGCTACACTGGACAGCGCCCTGAGCTGCGGCATCTTTGACAGGCTAGACTGCAAGCTAGATTGTGATTGAAACAGGAAAGCATGGAAAGATCCTACTCTGATACTCATGGACACTCTGCGTGTTACGAGAACTGATGATGATTGAGACTGCGCGATGGCACAACATGCTCCCGACGCCAATTTCTGAGGTATTAGACAACTCCTTGGTCGAAGCGAGAAGATGAAAGTAGTGCACCACGGCACGTACATGTTGAAACAGTCCAGAATATTTTCACACCATTTACAGCCTGCTGGTCCCGTTTTTGTATAGAACCTCAATGTAGGTGAGGTCGTCATTACGCCGCAGATCTCTCTGTTCAGAAATGTTCAAATTCCGACTGTAAGCAGGTCTAACACTTGTAATTGTGATACTCTTGCGGCTTTTATATAAATACTAGGTACTATTCTTTTACTTCAGTCGGGAGCTCCGAGATTTCATAGGGAATTCCTAGGGAGCTTCCCCGACAGTCCTATTTTATAGGGGGGGGGGGGGGGGGGGGGTAGATTTAGTGTTAGTCGATGTTTATTTAACACTAACATGAAAACTCCTATATTCTAGGGGTGTCATGTGTTAGTTGTTTTCATCGTGTATCACGCCATCTTGTCCAGTTTGTGTAACTTTCGTTGGTTTCTCGCCATCATTGTGCCTCGTTTGCAAGCGGTGTTCTTACTTTGTGACTTCGCCGTCGCCATGAATTTCCTTGATCTATCAGCATTGCTAACCCTACAGCACCAGTAAACATACTTGGAGACTGTCAGACCTCTTCAGGGCAACAATATCCCACATTCGCATCCCAGTTTCCAAGTTCTAGCCAAGAGTAGCAACGGTTACACAGGCAGTGAAGTGCATACTAGAGACAACGTTCCCGATATAGATATTTTATTTCGGGCGAACGGAAAAAAAAGAAGTGGAAGAATCTAACCCTGCCCCCCCCCCCCCACCTCTCTCCTTAAACCAACCCATCCACACACACATACACATGGTATAGAACTATCCTGGGAACTTGCTGGGAATTCTCTAGGAAATCTCGGAGCCAACGACATGGTGTAAACAGACAGAATAGTACAATGTCTGATGTATATTAGCTGATTTATTACTGGACCAAACTGTTATATGTCCTGTTTTAAGCGCTAGTGCAGGCAGACTGGGTCAACTGTTTCTCCGATTGCCGGATAGAGGAGGCGGTAGGATGACAGTTGTTCCAATCCAGGATTGCTGTGTGTAGGATTAACTCACACACTAAAAGGTTAGATGATCTGGCATTAGGGCGTCTCAAACGTAGCAGCTTTGTCCATCGGGGGAAAAGACTTAGAAGACAGTACCAAGCTGATCTACCTATTAGAACAACACCGCTGAAACCTACCCTATACCCTGTACCTTGGGAGCAAGTCAGTGATACAATACAGATAATGACTTCAGTCAATGGATTCACAACTGGAGATGAGTCCAATGATCTTCAAAAACGAAACAGCTGCTCTTAGCATGATTCATGAAAACTATCCCGAACAGTCATGGATACATATTTACACAGATGGATCAGCAACCAGCGCGGTTAAAAATGGGGGTGCTAGTCTTTATTACATACCCAGGCAACCACCGCCACACAAAGTGGATACCCACTGGTAAATTCTGTTCCAAACTACACAGCAGAGATTGTAGCACTAGAGCAGGCTGCCGAAATGTTACACAACACCAGTTCTGACTGCCACCAAGTGTTATATTCCACAGATTGCGCTTTCAGTGCTTCAAGCCCTCAAGAGTGGCAAACTCCCTCACTTGAGATCTAAACTTGGCAAGGTGGCTGCCCAAAAGTGTACTGTACTCCAGTGGGTGCCATCCCACTGTGTATACCAGGAAACGAAACCGCAGATAAACTTGCTAAAAAAGGGGCAGAATGTGACCAAGAAGAGAATGCAGTAACATACTATGAGAAGAAAAAGGGCCATCCAGGCTATCAGAAGTGAACAGAGTCTTACCACTTACTTGACCGGCCATGGGCAGGTCATTGTCCTACGTCTCAGGACAGGCATAACAAACTTAACCAGCATATGCACAGGCTTCGTCTAAGTAGTTCACCTTTTTGCCCTTGTGGGCTATGTGTGCAGACTACAGAACATGTCCTGCAAGACTGTCCCTTGTTCAGCCCATTAAGAAAGGAATACTGGCCCAGTGAGTCACCACTGTACACAAAGTTGTATGGGACTAAAAATGAACTCATTAAAACAGTCAAGTTTATCACAAGAACCTGTCTGTCGGTGTAAATCAGAAAGCGAACACAAGAAGAAGAAGAACTCACACACTCACTTACTTACTTAGTCGTTCCTCTTTTACTTTGGGGTGTCGAGTTTTGCAAGAGAGATCGCTAGACTTCTCTGTCAGCAGTTTTCTTTTTGACTTTGTTCCATTCCACTCCTTTGTCAGTCAGGGATTTTCGGATGTTGTCTTTCAAGGGAAACCTGGGTTGTGCTGGTGGTCTTGTTCCCTGGTTCTTGGCCTCCCTTGCCTGTCGCACTGACCGACTCTCTCCCATTCTGCATACATGTCCAAACGATAGATTAACTCAGTGATGAGAATCCAACAGGAGAACCCCCCCCCCCACCACCACGCCTTCAAGAAACCTCCTTTAACTGTATAACACAACTATATTAGGATGACACCCCTCCCCCTTTTTTTAGGTTTACCAAGTTACCTGCAGTCAGTCCGTTGTGGGGTGGGATAAGAAAACAGTCAAAGTGGAGCACACAGTTCAGAGTGTATATAAAACGACGTTAAAGTTCATTATTTAGTTGTGTTGTTATGCCTCCCTTCCTCACAAAGAAAATGCACCGTTCTGCACCGTGTAACAATGAACAGGAGTCGGTGTGCATTTTTTTGTTGCTGACACAGCAGTCGCGTGTTTGTACGTAACCCTTGAACCATCAAATTGACTTCGATTTTATAAATACACAATAGAATCTACCAGGGAGAATGGAACAGGCTTCTTTCTAGCTTACAGATTAGACACATGCGTATCTCTCGGTACATTAGACATTTCATTGACAAATATATTTATTGTTACGTGACAGCGCGGGATTGTAATTAAGTAGGAGGTTCAGGACTGATTATGTCGATACACGCACCAGTAGGAATTTGCGAAAATCTAATGACAGACGAACCAGCAAATAAAGCCAGAAAAAATCATAACATGCTTGTAGTTTTCATTAACGATAGCACCAAAAATAGCACTACTAAAGCATAAACAGAACAGTGTGTGGAGACTATTCTCACACACCTGTTGACTGTCCATGATTCATTTCCGTACTTTAGCATTGACACTACACAGCTACTACGAGCTGTCTTTTTTTTCCGAAATGAAGATATTTTATATATAATTTTGTGTGTCCAAGGAAAATACTGCTTATGTTTGAACTATTCTAAATTCAAAACTGTGTCATTAACACATCTACTACTACCACTACTACCACCACCACCAGTACCAGAACCATTACTACTACACATGCTGCCTCTAATACCTGTTCCTCCTACTCCTGCTATTATTACTACAAGGCAGTTGATTGAGAATTTATTGATCGGCACTCATAGAAAGAAGTAGAACGATAGAAGAACACACTAGACGGCATAAAAATCGAAAGCTATAGTTACCGTGCCGGGAATCGAACCTGTCACCTCCAGACGGCGTTTGCGCCTCGCTATGGAAACAAGGGCTCTAAGAACATGGTCAACTAGGCACCCTCAAAGAATGAAATGTGTAGCCTAGAGCTTATTTCAAAAACTGACGTGGCGCTTGCAGACCTGGCTGACTCCAGAGAATTGATGCCCGATGATAAGGGTTAAATGTCGACATTTGGGACTGTTGGAAGCAAGGGAGCCTGACTGGAAAGAAGACTGCATGCCTGGCTTGGCTTAGGTCATTGTTCAGATACTCTGAACCTCGTTAAGGAACTTGTGGATGAACAGACTAATAGACATAATTGAGGAAAACCGCCTAGTTAAAACATCAGCATTGACGAGCATGGGAGTTCCTGTCAACTTATGTTAATGGCTGGCCATAAAAGATACTTTCCAGTGACTGGAAGTCACCACAGAATTCCTCTATGTGGGTTCCGGGGCCCTATTATAGGGAAAACAGGAATAGACCCACTGCCTACCCAAAAGTATGTCGTTAGAGTCGGCTAATTAGGAGCTTTCTTCGAAGTCGGAGTGCAACTGCCTGAGAGGTAAGGAACCAACAGTCTGCACGCAAGCAAATCTGTCAAACGGATGCACACGCAACACTCAAATTCTGGAACAGGACTGCAGTCCAGAAGTGGAGAAACAACCACAACTTTCCACCAAAGTTTACAACTGGTGAACGCAAAGAAGATGAAGCACAGAATTGTCAAAAGAAAGATACGCAGAAACAGGAAAGACTAGAAGAGTGAATGTAAAGTAAAATGTGCAGACTGGACAATTGAATTTGGACTATAGTTTGCTTTCATTTAAAATAAAAATACAAAGTAAAGCATTTTCACAGCTTGACTACATTGGAATCCAAATCATTAGGAGCGTCATTGGGGCGGCAGATGTAGCTTTATCTGGGCTGACGTTTGTTTTGTTTCATCTAGCTTCAGCTCCAGTTGTTGATTGTTCGTTTCAGGACCATCCTGGTTACACATCGGACATTCCCAGCAGTTGTCCCATCTTCTCTCAAACACGATTCTTAGTATGTTGACTCCCCGACTGGGTTCCGGGGGCCCCATTAGGGGGTGGGGTTGGGGAACAAGAATAGATCCACTGCCTCTATCAAGCACGTCGTAAAAGGCGAATAATTATCGGAGTTTCCATCAAAGTCGGAGTGTATCTGCCTGAGTGACGAGGAACTAAAAGTTTGCATACAAATAAGTCTGATCTGTAAAACTCAAGTTCTAGAACAAAACAAAAGTCTAGAAATGGACCAAACGCCAGAACTTGGCGCCGAAGTTTGCAGACGATGACCGTCATGACAAAGAACTGTACTGACGCTAGCGACTTGTGTTCCCCATTGTTTGATGTAACGACTGGGGGGCTGCGTGGTCTCCAGGTATGGTGTCCACCTCGAGTGCTTGAGGTTCCGGGTTCAATCCCCGGTAAGGGCTGGGATTTTTTTTACGTCGAATTGGACTTCTACTACTTTTCCCTGGTCTCTGGTTAGTGAGATCGAAGGCCCGTGCTTTGTTAGGTTAGTTACGTATCCTTTACAGGACGTTGCTGAACCAACCCCAGCAGCCCCTGGCTGTTGTGTGGTTTTTCTAGGCAAATTTACGTCCAGAAAACAACGCAAGGTGCATAGCCCGCAGCTGGGATCGAACCCGGCATCCCGGCATTACGAAGCGTTCGCATCGACTTAGCCACAGAGCCGAGCCGTGCATTGTTACGCACGTTAAAAATCCCTTGACAGTTGAAAATCGAAAAAAAGTAGCCCAAATGTTGAGGTAAAAATCTACCAAAAAGTGTTTCAGGATCCTCGCCGGTGCTACAGAGCCTGTGCACTGTGCTGTGCTTCTTCGGACTCAGACTTGAGTTAGAAGAAGAACGGAGCACTTATGGGTACTACCCGTTAGCTATGATGCTGGTCCGTTTTTCAAACCTCGGCACTCTTCCGAATACCGGTCCCAAATTATTCCCTGCGAAAAACATCCCTTTGGAAGCCTCAAGAGGTTATGTAGTAACAACATTTAGGCCCTCATCATCAGTTTCCACTTCTGTGGTTATAGCACGAAGGATAGCAATGTTTAGACGTTAAGCTAAGCGCAGTAGGGAGGAATAGTTTTCGATCCATTGAAGTAATTTAAGGAAGACTAGATTTTGATCTAATGTTGAAGCGTTGTGGGGAGGAGTAGTTTTCAATGCAATATAGTCATGTGGGGGTGGGGGGGGGGGTTAGTTTTCGATCCATTGTTCATAGTAACTGTGACTCGTCTTGTGGGTTCCAGGACCACATGTTTGAGAAAAAAAAATATGTTTTTCGCAGTGAATAATTTGGGACCGGTATTCGGAAGAGTGCCCAAACCTCAAACCTATCAATGTAACGACCTATTTCTAATACTACTAACAGTGTTATACTCTGTATTCTAACCGCTCACCACATTAGGCATGATTTACTTGGTTATCGTTACTCTAGGCGCTCACCAGTAATTAAACACGCATTTCTCCCTTGACTGTGACAGAATTAGATGGAAACTTCTGCCCGTGTATCGGTCGGTAAACAAGAAACCACAGCCTGCTGCCACATGACATGTTTTCACATTTGTAGCAGAATGACTGCACCAGCCAGGCGTAGTCTTTGTTTCCCGATGTCTGTGCCACCTGGCGGCAAGGTCAGCGTGAGTCACGGGCCCCTGGTGATGCCGTCATAGTTAGGTTACTCAAATGTACAGTTGTTCAACTGTTTGCCTCTACTCTAGTTCAGTGTGGTGGTTTCCATGCTATGGTAGGTAGAGGTGCTTTGCTGAAGAAAAAAATCGTCAAGTTCAACTAGCATCTTTCATGGCGGGAGCTTTAGGTTATAATTGCGACCAGGTTATATGCGCTATGTGACATGACGTCACCAAGAGCCCTGAAAAGGACTCGTGCAGTTTTGATGCGATCAAAGGGACGACCCAAATACTGTCCCGGCCAGCGACGAAGTCGTCTGCCAGCGAGATAGTAGGCGACCCCGGTCGCCAGTGTCCCATTATATCGCTTTCCCCTGTAATTAATGGGTGTCCCTCGACACCGTATTACTCAAAGCTTGTTGAAGAATTACTACCAGATTATTATTACTTATTCTCACCCAGAGGCGCTGAAACAATGAAATCTGGAGGGGCAAAAAAAAAAAAAGGGGGGGGGGGGTGTCTGAGCGCCTTCAATTGCACGTTTTCTAAACAGGGACACACACGTTCAGGGCGCTTAATAATTTAATTGACTAAGCTGAATGACAGTTACATTATTTCAAAATAAAATGTCAGGCTACGCTTCTCAGGGGCTTGATTTAGGGAAGGGTCAATTTGATTTGCCAAAGGGTGAATTTGATTGGCAGAAGGGTGAAAATGAACTGCAAAAGTGTGAATTTGGTTTGCAATAGAGTGAAAACTGTACTGTTTTGTTGGGAGTTGGGGGCAGAAAGTCGTCTGTTTGCTGTAACACATCTACCTTCATCAGCATCCTCATCAGGACCTTTAGCTGAGCTCCAGTGACTTCTGTATGGCCACACTCCACTTAGTTCCACGTCTGCTGGGAAACATGGAGCGCTTACTAGCAATCCCTAGTGCACTTAGGTCTCCATTATCAGTAAGGTTTTATAATTTATAGCGCACACATTTCCAGTCAGATAAGACATTCGAACCCCTTCTATTTCAAAGGCCTACCACAGACGCCATATTTGAAAATAGTCATATAAAAAAAAAAGAGGTAATCTGTATTAGAATGATCGGAAATAATTGGCCACCACGGCAGGCATGGGAGACCAAGAGCCAGGGAACGAACGAACGAACGAACAAACTTTATTTTCAAAGGGTTACAAATTGGGCACGCAGGCCCGTCTGACATTCGGCCCTTCTAAGTACTCATTTTTCAGAGTACTAATACCTGTTATCAATAATGCATGTTATGGATTTAAAAAGAAATATATAATGCATACACGTATACATACATCTACATTTTCATACAGGTGAACTCATATACAGACATACGTGATACATACACACCTGCATCTACATACGTATACAAGCATACACATACACATAAATAAATGCACAAACAGAAAACACACACACATACATTTATGGAAATACATGCACACACGCATTCCATATATACAGATCTATACATGCACCCATGCATACACACATATACCATTACATGTACAGACACCAACATATGCCCAAAACCACACATTTACACTTACATGAATACATACACCCACACACATGCATACATATATCCACACATTTATACCTAAACTCACATCTTTACACACATACATACATACCTAAATATACTTTCATATATTCACATGCATACACACACAATCACACACACATGCACACTTGCATGCTTTTATAAATACACAAACACCCACATACCTACACAGCTACATATACCTGCATACACCCACATTATACCAAACCGCCAGGACGACCTTCCTCTTGGAAGACAACACCCGACAATTAATGACGGACAGAGGATTGGAATGGAACAAAGCTGAAAACTGCAAACAGAGAAGTCTAGCGATGTCTCTGGCAAACCTCTACACCCCGGAGAAGAGGATCGCCTAAGTAGTAGTAGTAGTACCAGTATCAGCAGTAGTACCATTAGCAGCAGTAGTACCAGTAGCGGCAACAGTAGTACCAGTAGCAGTAGTAGTACCAGTAGCAGAAGTAGTACCAGAAGCAGTAGTAGTACCAGTAGCGGCAACAGTAGTACCAGTAGCAGTAGTAGTACCAGTAGCAGCAGTAGTACCAGAAGCAGCAGAAGTACCAGAAGCAGCAGTAGTACCAGAAGCAGCAGTAGTACCAGTAGCAGCAGTAGTACCAGTAGCAGCAGTAGTACCAGTAGCAGCAGGAGTACCAGTAGCAGCACTAGTACCAGTAGCATCAGTAGTAGTAGTAGTAGCAGTAGCAGCAGTAGTACCAGTAGCAGCAGTAGTACCAGTAGCAGCAGTAGTGCCAGTAGCAGCAGTAGTACCAGTAATGCCAGTAGCAGTAGTAGTACCAGTGGCAGCAGTAGTACCAGTAGCAGCAGTAGTAGTACCAGTAGCAGCAGTAGTAGTACCAGTAGCAGCAGTATTAGTACCAGTAGTACCAGCAGCAACAGTAGTGCCAGTAGCAGCAGTAGTGCCAGAAGCGGTAGTAGTACCAGTAGCAGCAGTAGTACCAGTAGCTTCAGTAGTGCCAGTAACAGCAGTAGTACCAGCAGCAGCAGCAGTAGTAGTACCAGTATCAGTAGTAGTACCAGTAGCAGTAGTAGTACCAGTATCAGTAGTAGTACCAGTAGCAGTAGTTGTACCAGTAGCAGCAGTAGTACCAGTAGTAGTAGCAGTAGTACCAGTAGTACCAGTAGCAGTAGTACCAGAAGCAGCTGTAGTACCAGTAGCAGTAGTAGTACCAGTAGCAGCAGTAGTGCCAGTAGCAGTAGTAGAAGCAGTAGCAGCAGTAGTACCAGTAGCAGTAGCAGCAGTAGTACCAGTAACAGTAGCAGCAGTAGTACCAGTAGCAGCAGTAGTAGACGTATCAGTAGTAGTACCAGCAGCAGTAGCAGCAGTAGTACCAGTAGCAGTAGTAGCACCAGAAGCAGCAGTAGTAGTACCACTAGCAGCAGTAGTACCAGTAGTAGTAGCAGAAGCAGCAGTAGTAGTGCCAGTAGCAGCAGTAGTACCAGTAGCAGCAGTAGTACCAGTAGCAGCAGCAGTAAGTAAAAAAAAAATTTATCACGGACCTTTCACATTTATTTCAAAGACCTCCTTTAACCACTGGCCTAGCGTGTTTTGGTATAGACACCGTCCCTCTCTCCTCCCACAAATCAAGCTGGTTAACTTTGATTTTGGCAGACAAATACATTTATTGACCTTTTACAAATCAGACGGAGTGGTTTTGACAAGTTAACAAACACGGGCACACACATAAATGTTTATGCACGGAAATATATTCCACCTAGCACTCTTCTTAACAACGTCATTGACGTGACAAGAAATTCACAAATTGCTCACAGATTTCCAGTCTCCTGTATTTGCCACAAGTCTCAAGGGGTTTTCTGCAAAGTTCACATTCTGCCCATTTGCAGTTAAGCGGTTACCATACTGTGCTTTTGAGGGCTCGGAGAGAGAATATTATAGTGAACACTCTTTTCTAGTGTGACGACACGTCCCGTTCTCATCGAGGCAAGTCCCGGTTTTTAACTGTGTCCGGACCGTCCCGACTTTGCCACAGACAAAGCGTCAATTATCCTGTTTGATAATAATCTAGGACAAAGCTTGGAATTAGAACCCACACTTCTTCTTTGCGCTTACCGACTGTAAACATCTAAAGAAAGTTCTGGTTGTTCGTCCACCTCTGGATTTTAGTCTTCTTTAAGAACCTGAGTGTTGCGTTCACTTCATTTGACACATCTGGCTTACCTGAATGCAGATTGTTAGTATCTTGCCTCTAATGCAGTTGAAATATTTTGTTCATATCAAGTGCCACGACGGATTGGACAAAAAACTTATAGCAGAAGGCATGGTACCAGGAAGGAGGGGCAGGGTCCGATCGACAAGAAAATGGGCACAGGATATAAATGACTTCTTGAGTATGAAAGTACATGAGGCGGTAGAACTGGCGAGAGACCGAGTTTCTTTGAGGCAAACTGTGATGAAAGCGACGTTCTGCAAGGGACATGCTACATTATATATATATATATATATATATATATATATATATATATATATATATATATATATATATATATATATATATATATATATGGAGACAAACAAATCTGTTTGGACATGCGATGAGAAAAGAAGCAGTAGGGAATTTCGTGACCACAGAAAAGGACACTGGTAGAAGAGGCAGAGCTCTATGGCGACGCATAAACGCCTACGCCAGTGTACTTCATGATGATGATAAACATGCAAACTTTAAAAAAAAACACTAGTTAAAGAACAAATAGCAACGTTTATTTCTTGGAAGCATTGTCAAGCGAGTCATTAACCCGTTCACCTTGACGACCAAAATAAAGGGGGAAAAAAAAGGGGGGGGGGGGAAGGATTGTTAAACTGACTTTCTTGGTGTGTCCTGTTTTGACTCAAAATATTAGCGGGATGTCCCGTTTTAGCTCAAAATATTAGCGGGATGTCCCGTTTTAGCTCAAAATATTAGCGGGATGTCCCGTTTTAGCTCAAAATATTAGCGGGATGTCCCGTTTTAGCTCAAAATATTAGCGGGATGTCCCGTTTTAGCTCAAAATATTAGCGGGATGTCCCGTTTTAGCTCAAAATATTAGCGGGATGTCCCGTTTTTTAGCTCAAAATATTAGCGGGATGTCCCGTTTTAGCTCAAAATATTAGCGGGATGTCCCGTTTTAGCTCAAAATATTAGCGGGATGTCCCGTTTTAGCTCAAAATATTAGCGGGATGTCCCGTTTTAGCTCAAAATATTAGCGGGACCTCCCGATTTAGCTCAAAAAATTAGCACGATGTCCCGTTTTAGCTCAAAATATTAGCGGGATGTCCCGATTTCAGCTCAGGAAATTATGGCTGCCCTGCCCTTATCAGGGGCTTGGTGAGCTGGATGCATGACATCACGAATCTGTAAATAGCTGCAGCGTTCAACATTGTCTGTCCAGAGAATTGCGTGTTAATTGAGTGCCATATGAAAATTGAGTCGCTACTTAAAAAGTAACCTTTCACTACGACGTGTTTGGAGTTGGATTGTTTACTTTTGTCATATTGAAAATGCATTTGGGTCAAAATCGATGCTGCGACCATATTCTGTTTTAAATCTGTGATGATACAGGTCCCACAGCCACCTTGTGCTTGGACGTCCCAGACAGTGCAAACAACCAGCCTAGGGTAACTTAGCCGTTAGCACACTTTACTGCCGGCCCTGGGGTCTTGTTTTCAAATCTCCACCTCACCCCTCTCCCCTATACACCGCTTTTTGTTTTGTTTACATTGTCTCTAACTTCTTACGTCGACCAAGGTTGAAAATGGGTAGCCGAAAATGTCATAGAGAAGTCAACAGGATCTTTGTCAGGTTCTTTATCGGGCGGCACACGTGCTGACATCTTCCCCACAGATCGCTGTTCCCTTTGTATTCTAGTGCGGTTATATTGGTAAGGTGTTAAACGGGAGGAGGTTATGTTTATTATTGATCTTGTATTTGTCAGCACCTTACTCTCCCACCCTTCTCTCTATCTATCTATCTATCTATCTATCTATCTATCTATCTATCTATCTATCTATCTATCTATCTATCTATCTATCTATCTATCTATCTATCTATCTATCTATCTATCTATCTATCTATCTATCTATCTATCTATCTATCTATCTATCTATCTATCTATCTGTCTGTCTGTCTGTCTGTCTGTCTGTCTGTCTGTCTGTCTGTCTGTCTGTCTGTCTGTCTGTCTGTCTGTCTGTCTGTCTGTCTGTCTGTCTGTCTGTCTGTCTGTCTGTCTGTCTGTCTGTCTGTCTGTCTGTCTGTCTGTCTGTCTGTCTGTCTGTCTGTCTGTCTGTCTGTCTGTCTGTCTGTCTGTCTGTCTGTCTGTCTGTCTGTCTGTCTGTCTGTCTGTCTGTCTGTCTGTCTGTCTGTCTGTCTGTCTGGACTGTCTGTCTGTCTGTCTGTCTGTCTGTCTGTCTGTCTGTCTGTCTGTCTGTCTAATCTATCTGTCTGTCTATCTGTCTCTCTATCTATCTATCTATAATCTATCTGTCTATCTATCTATCTATCTATCTATCTATCTATCTATCTATTGTCTGTCTGTCTATCTAACTGTCTGTCTGTCTGTCTGTCTGTCTGTCGGTCGGTCTATCGTCTATCGATCAGTCTCTGTCTGCCTACAAAGGTGTGAAGACTACTTTCAGACTGATGTTTGAACTATGTCGTCGGTAGTGAATGATGTGAGAGAGACTGTGATTGTATCATGACTTGAGAACCGCTGACCAGAAGTGCCCAAGCACTGAAGGAATCTTCAGGAACTGACGGCTATCGTTACCACATTGATCGCAATCGACACCCGGGCTGTCACTCGCAATACCCGCAGAAAGCGCAAAACAAACAATGTTATCTGCACCGCTCTTGGACGCCTGCAGTATTTTTGTTGTAACTGGGATATCTTTGAACTTACCGACGGACACTTGCAGGATTGTTTTTGTATTTTTTTTTCTTGCTTCCCTCGCAAGAACACTGTCATTTGCTGACGATGTGTTAGTGTATCGTCAGGGTAAGGATAGAGAGAAGGTTGCTGAAGAACTACAAAAAGAGCTCAATCGCATAAGCACTTGATGTGGTGAACTGGTGCACTGGTCAACTCAACGAAGGCGGCAGTGACATGGTTCTCTTTGAATAACCCTATGTGAAAACTCCAACACCAGTTGTTAGTCTGTGTTCTGCGGTTGTGGAAAGAACGAATGTAATGAAATAGCTGGGGATACATTTTGATCAAAGCCTTGCTTATACTGAGCACATAGATAGGATTTCAATGAAAGCCAAGCCGGGTCTGGCGGCGATGAGAGTGATGGCGGCGGCAAACTGTGAGCAGCGTTATCTATGTCTTCTATACCAGGGTCTGGTCCTTTCTGTTTTTGAATACGCGATGGCGATCCTGAATGTCAGCCATAAGTAGATGGAAAGGATACAGAACGAGGCTATGCGCATTATACTTGGGTGTACAAGAGTATGCAGGGCTATGCGCTACCTTCTCGATTTTCCGACCATGGAAGACAGAATACAAACTTCCCGAGCTCGTGCCTACCTCACAGTCAAGGCGGACACACAACATCCATTACATAGTCAAATCAAGAAGATACAAGGCAGCAGGTTAAAAAGAGGCAAATCGTGGATGGGTCAAGCCGAGGGCACTATTTTACAGGTATGTTCACTTGAGGACATAGAACCAGGCGAGGAGTGGGTGCAAGTGCCTTCAGAGTGCTGAACATCTTTTTTGTTTGCATCTAACTAGACAGAAACTGCAAACAACAGAGTCCGGCTGCTGTGGAAGCAGAAGTTCAAGCCTTGATTTTCGAGAACGCTCTAGAGGGTGATGCTGTCATTAACACATATGGGTCTGTCATCCGCCATGTTAGAAGCTCGTGGGCTTTCACGGCTCAATTTGGAGGGAGCGTTGTCAAGGAAGATTCTGGAGCTTTTGCCGTAACTGCAGGTAGTCTGACTATGGAGGTCATGGCTGTGACTAAAGCAGTAACATGGCTAGAGACACAGACTTTCACTGGAGCATGCTTTCTCAGTGACTCGATAAGTATGCTCAGGAAGATAGAGAAGGGCTGGGTCCGCAGTGGTTGGTGGCTCTACATAATTCACGGCTGACAAGGATTAGTTTCATTTTCGTGCCTGGATATGTGGGGGTACAAGGAAACAAGCAAGCTGATAGCCTTGCTGGTAAGGCTACTGTGAAAGCCGGACAAGCCATGGACCAGGCTGGTATACTGAATGCGCTAAGAGAGTTAAGACATTTGCGTGAACCAACTGAAAACTGTGAATCTGCAACCATGGTCAGACTGCAAGAACAACATGTTAAACGGGGTGTCGCCAAACAAGAACACTACTCGGTTAGTCAAAGAAGAAGAATAAACCAACACAGAACTGGTGTCGTTAGCTGCTACACGCTGAGGGATTTACTGAGGAGGGGATCCGAGCACCTATGGACTGAGTGGTTCGACGTGCAATGAGGATAATTTGTCGACTAACTAACTTGCTTCCCCTTTTACTTTCGTTCCTTTTTATCTCCCTTCATTGGTTCAGTTTCCTTGATTGTGTCATTGATTACTTTTTTTCCCTTGTTCTTTTATGTGTTACTTGTCTGTGTCCATGGCTTCTGTATCGATGTTTTCATGTGTTCGTTACTTTCTTGCTGGCTTGTTTTCTTGCTCTCCTTCCTGTGGCATTCCGTTCTTCCTGTCGTTCACTCTGTTCCACGACTGCCCTACCACAGTGTCTCCTGGCCTGTCATTTATCCTTACCAAACCCCCTCCCCTTCCACCAAGCCCTCCTGCCCTTTCCCCACCCTCGGGAGAAACGAACAAGCTGGCTTCTGCATGGTTTCAGCTTGGCCCTGGAGCTAGTCTCTGGCCAGGAAATTGTCTGTCCGATTACATGAACAGAAGTGACAGCAACACGACAGAAAAAAGGCTCACATCTCGCAGTGTTCCAGCTCGGCATCAGCTCGGAAAATCAATAGATCTATCGGTTTCTCCTCTCCCTGCTTCTACTTAAAGGTTTACCATACCATCCTGAAGTTTAAACAAAAATCGCCATCTGGACGACATATCTGCAAGGCAGATCATAGAGTACCCTGTTCAGCCTTAAAGGAAGTTGTAGTTAGGGCTTTCCTGAGGATTTTACTAGCCAGATGTAACCTCCAGCTCCATGCAGCGGAAGACATTTGATTTCGTTTTGTGTGTCGGCAAATGATTAAGAGCAACAATGAATGACCTGTTGCCCCACACATACCAATCACCAGTCGACTGGTGGTGTGGGCAGTATCAATCGGGTCACCTTTACTTTCGCAACATGTTTTTACCACGTCATTCAGTTTGTTAACACAGTAGTATGTCTTCAACACATAACCATCGGTTTATCAAGTTGTTAAAACTGCCAGCTTCTGCAAATTTCATACCTACTTAGTTTTACATATTCTTTATATGCTAGTCAGGTGAGTGCCTTCTTCAAAGTCAGAGTTAACTTTATTGTTTCACTAACATTTTGTTCTTTCACCCCGGATGTAAAATCTCTCAGACTGCTGTTCGTCCACCTTGATGTTATCATTCTACTTTTATAGATGTGTGCCTCGCTCGCTTGCTCATAACTCCCCCGACCCATGACCCCCGACCCCGTATAGATTCGTCAGAAAGCACTGTCTTTTGATTCGCGCCCTTCGCCTAGAGTGACTCAGATCAGGAGCATACCATGAATTTCTGTCCAGGATATTCGGGTGTACGGGATAATGAACATTTTGATAGATTGGCTGCTGCGGCTCCTCTGGGTGGTCAGTTACTTCATGACAATGCAGACTTGGTAAAGGCTGTCCAGAATCAAGCTTACAGTGCAGCAGAACTGACTAAGTATCCAAACATTGATAGACTTATACAGCGGCGGCTCAACGGAGCTTCTGAAAGATGTTCAGCGCAGAGGGAGAAACAGAAGAACGTAATATAATAACACCATGGGATAGAAGATGTTAATATAATAACACCATGGGAAAGAAGATGTTAATATAATAACACCATGGGATAGAAGATGCTAATATAATAACACCATGGGAAAGAAGATGTTAATATAATAACACCATGGGAAAGAAGATGTTAATATAATAACACAATGGGATAGAAGATGCTAATATAATAACACCATGGAAAAGAAGATGTTAATATAATAACACCATGGGAAAGAAGATGTTAATATAATAACACCATGGGATAGAAGATGTTAATATAATAACACCATGCGATAGAAGATGTTAATATAATAACACCATGGTATAGAAGATGTTAATATAATAACACCATGGGATAGAAGATGTTAATATAATAACACCATGCGATAGAAGATGTTAATATAATAACACCATGCGATAGAGGATGTTAATATAATAACACCACGCGATAGAAGATATTAATATAATAACACCACGGGATAGAAGATATTAATATAATAACACCATGGGATAGAAGATGTTAATATAATAACACCATGCGATAGAAGATGTTAATATAATAACACCATGCGATAGAAGATGTTAATATAATAACACCATGCGATAGAAGATGTTAATATAATAACACCATCGGATAGAAGATGTTAATATAAAAACACCATGGAATAGAAGATGTTAATATAATAACACCATGGGAAAGAAGATGTTAATATAATAACACCATGGGATAGAAGATGTTAATATAATAACACCATGCGATAGAAGATGTTAATATAATAACACCATGCGATAGAAGATGTTAATATAATAACACCATGCGATAGAAGATGTTAATATAATAACACCATGGGAAAGAAGATGTTAATATAATAACACCATGGGATAGAAGATGTTAATATAATAACACCATAGGATAGAAGATGTTAATATAATAACACCATGGGATAGAAGATGTTAATATAATAACACCATGCGAAAGAAGATGTTAATATAATAACACCATGCGATAGAAGATGTTAATATAATAACACTATGGGATAGAAGATGTTAATATAATAACACCATGGGATAGAAGATGTTAATATAATAACACCATGGGATAGAAGATGTTAATATAATAACACCATGCGATAGAAGATGTTAATATAATAACACCATGCGATAGAGGATGTTAATATAATAACACCATGCGATAGAAGATATTAATATAATAACACCATGGGATAGAAGATGTTAATATAATAACACCATGCTATAGAAGATGTTAATATAATAACACCATGGGATAGAAGATGTTAATATAATAACACCATGCGATAGAAGATGTTAATATAATAACACCATGCGATAGAGGATGTTAATATAATAACACCATGCGATAGAAGATGTTAATATAATAACACCATGCGATAGAAGATGGTAATATAATAACACCATGGGATAGAAGATGTTAATATAATAACACCATGCGATAGAGGATGTTAATATAATAACACCATGCGATAGAAGATGTTAATATAATAACACCATGCGATAGAAGATGTTAATATAATAACACCATGGGATAGAAGATGTTAATATAATAACACCATGGGATAGAGGATGTTAATATAATAACACCATGGGATAGAGGATGTTAATATAATAACACCATGGGATAGAGGATGTTAATATAATAACACCATGGGATAGAGGATGTTAATATAATAACACCATGGGATAGAGGATGTTAATATAATAACACCATGGGATAGAAGATGTTAATATAATAACACCATGGGATAGAAGATGTTAATATAATAACACCATGGGATAGAAGATGTTAATATAATAACACCATGGGATAGAAGATGTTAATATAATAACACCATGGGATAGAAGATGTTAATATAATAACACCATGGGATAGAAGATGTTAATATAATAACACCATGGGATAGAAGATGTTAATATAATAACACCATAGAAGATGTTAATATAATAACACCAGATAGAAGATGTTAATATAATAACACCATGGGATAGAAGATGTTAATATAATAACACCATGGGATAGAAGATGTTAATATAATAACACCATGGGATAGAAGATGTTAATATAATAACACCATGGGATAGAAGATGTTAATATAATAACACCATGGGATAGAAGATGTTAATATAATAACACCATGGGATAGAAGATGTTAATATAATAACACCATGGGATAGAAGATGTTAATATAATAACACCATGGGATAGAAGATGATGTTAATAGAATAATATAATAACACCATGGGATAGAAGATGTTATATATAATAACATGCCATGGGATAGAAGATGGTAATATAATAACACCATGGGATAGAAGATGTTAATATAATAACACCATGGGATAGAAGATGTTAATATAATAACACCATGGGATAGAAGATGTTAATAATATAATAACACCATGCGATAGAAGATGATAGTAGATAATATAATAACACCATGCGATAGAAGATGTTAATATAATAACACCATGCGATAGAAGATGTTATATAATAACACCAACACCATGCGATAGAAGATGTTAATATAATAACAGATGATAGAAGATGTATAATATAATAACACCATGGGATAGAAGATGTTAATATAATAACACCATGGGATAGAAGATGTTAATAATATAGATATATAAATAACACCATGCGATAGAAGATGTTAATATAATAACACCATGGGATAGAAGATGTTAATATAATAACACCATGGGATAGAAGATGTTAATATAATAACACCATGGGATAGAAGATGTTAATATAATAACACCATGGGATAGAAGATGTTAATATAATAACACCATGGGATAGAAGATGTTAATATAATAACACCATGGGATAGAAGATGTTAATATAATAACACCATGGGATAGAAGATGTTAATATAATAACAATATAATAATACACACCATGGGATAGAAGATGTTAATATAATAACACCATTAATATAATAGACCATGGGATGAAGATAATATAATAACACCATGGGATAGAAGATGTTAATATAATAACACCATGGGATAGAAGATGTTAATATAATAACACCATGGGATAGAAGATGTTAATATAATAACACCATGGGATAGAAGATGTTAATATAATAACACCATGGGATAGAAGATGTTAATATAATAACACCATGGGATAGAAGATGTTAATATAATAAACACCATGGGATAGAAGATGTTAATATAATAACACCATGGGATAGAAGATGTTAATATAATAACACCATGGGATAGAAGATGTTAATATAATAACACCATGGGATAGAAGATGTTAATATAATAACACCATGGGATAGAAGATGTTAATATAATAACACCATGGGATAGAAGATGTTAATATAATAACACCATGGGATAGAAGATGTTAATATAAATAACACCATGGGATAGAAGATGTTAATATAATAAACACCGATAGAAGATGGTAATATAATAACACCATGCGATAGAAGATGTTAATATAATAACACCATGCGATAGAAGATGTTAATATATAACACCACACCAAGCGTTAATATAATAACACCAGATAGAAGATGTTAATATAATAACACCATGGGATAGAAGATGTTAATATAATAACACCATATAGAAGATAATATAACACACCATGGGATATGTTAATAAGATGTTAATATAATATAACACCATGGGATAGAAGATGTTAATATAATAACACCATGATAGAAGATGTTAATATAATAACACCATGGGATAGAAGATGTTAATATAATAACACCATGGGATAGAAGATGTTAATATAATAACACCATGGGATAGAAGATGTTAATATAAGATAGAAGATTAATATAATAACACCATGGGATAGAAGATGTTAATATAATAACACCATGCGATAGAAGATGTTAATATAATAACACCATGGGATAGAAGATGTTAATATAATAACACCATGGATAGAAGATGTTAATATAATAACACCATGCGATAGAAGATGTTAATATAATAACACCATGGGAAGAAGATGTTAATAATATAATAACACCATGGGATAGAAGATGTTAATATAATATAATAACACCATGGGATAGAAGATGTTAATATAATAACACCATGAAGATGATAGATAGATGTTAATATAATAACACCATGGGATAGAAGATGTTAATATAATAACACCATGCGATAGAAGATGTTAATATAATAACACCATGCATAGAAGATAGAAGATGTTTAATATAATACACACCGATAGAAGGATGTAATATAATAACACCAGATAGAAGATGTTAATATAATAACACCATGGGATAGAAGAATATAATAACACCAAATATAATATAAACACCATGCGATAGAAGATGTTAATATAATAACACCATGGGATAGAAGATGTTAATATAATAACACCATGGCGATATAAGATGTAGAAGATGTTAATAACACACCATGCGATAGAAGATGTTAATATAATAACACCATGCGATAGAAGATGAAGATGTTAATATAATAATAACACCATGGGATAGAAGATGTTAATATAATAACACCATGGGAAAGAAGATGTTAATATAATAAACACCATGCGATAGAAGAATATTAATATAATAACACCATGCGATAGAAGATGTTAATATAATAACACCATGATAGAAGATAGAAGATGTTAATATAATAACACCCATGGATAGAAGATGTTAATATAATAACACCATGGGATAGAAGATGTTAATATAATAACACCATGGGATAGAAGATGTTAATATAATAACACCATGGGATAGAAGATGTTAATATAATAACACCATGCGATAGAAGATGTTAATATAATAACACCATGGGATAGAAGATGTTAATATAATAACACCATGCGATAGAAGATGTTAATATAATAACACCATGGGATAGAAGATGTTAATATAATAACACCATGGGATAGAGGATGTTAATATAATAACACCATGGGATAGAAGATGTTAATATAATAACACCATGGGATAGAAGATGTTAATATAATAACACCATGGGATAGAAGATGTTAATATAATAACACCATGGGATAGAAGATGTTAATATAATAACACCATGGGATAGAAGATGTTAATATAATAACACCATGGGATAGAAGATGTTAATATAATAACACCATGGGATAGAAGATGTTAATATAATAACACCATGGGATAGAAGATGTTAATATAATAACACCATGGGATAGAAGATGTTAATATAATAACACCATGGGATAGAAGATGTTAATATAATATAATAGAGGATGTTAATACATAACACCATGGGATAGAAGATGTTAATATAATAACACCATGGATAGAAGATGTTAATATAATAACACCATGGGATAGAAGATGTTAATATAATAACACCATGGGATAGAAGATGTTAATTAAATGGGATAGAAGATGTTAATAATAACACCATGGGATAGAAGATGTTAATATAATAACACCATGGGATAGAAGATGTTAATATAATAACACCATTGGATAGAAGATGTTAATATAATAACACCATGGGATAGAAGATGTTATATATGTTAATAAACACCATGGGATAGAAGATGTTAATATAATAACACCATGGGATATAATATAATAACACCATGGGATAGAAGATGTTAATATAATAACACCATGGGATAGAAGATGTTAATATAATAACACCATGGGATAGAAGATGTTAATATAATAAACACCATGGGATAGAAGATGTTAATATAATAACACCATGGGATAGAAGATGTTAATATAATAACACCATGGGATAGAAGATGTTAATATAATAACACCATGGGATAGAAGATGTTAATATAATAACACCATGGGATAGAAGATGTTAATATAATAACACCATGCGATAGAGGATGTTAATATAATAACACCATGCGATAGAGGATGTTAATATAATAACATTATGCGATAGAAGATGGTAATATAATAACACCATGGGATAGAAGATGTTAATATAATAACACCATGCGATAGAAGATGTTAATATAATAACACCATGCGATAGAAGATGTTAATATAATAACACCATGCGATAGAAGATGTTAATATAATAACACCATGCGATAGAAGATGTTAATATAATAACACCATGGGATAGAAGATGTTAATATAATAACACCATGGGATAGAAGATGTTAATATAATAACACCATGGGATAGAAGATGTTAATATAATAACACCATGGGATAGAAGATGGTAATATAATAACACCATGCGATAGAGGATGTTAATATAATAACACCATGCGATAGAAGATGTTAATATAATAACGCCATGCGATAGAAGATGTTAATATAATAACGACATGGGAAAGAAGATGTTAATATAATAACACCATGGGAAAGAAGATGTTAATATAATAACACCATGGGATAGAGGATGTTAATATAATAACACCATTGGATAGAGGATGTTAATATAATAACACTATGGGATAGAAGATGGTAATATAATAACACCATGGGATAGAAGATGTTAATATAATAACACCATGGGAAAGAAGATGTTAATATAATAACACCATGGGAAAGAAGATGTTAAAATAATAACACCATGGGAAAGAAGATGTTAATATAATAACACCATGGGATTCATTCATTCATTCAGTAGCATGTCCCTCGCGGAACCTCGCTGCCATAACAACCCTCCGGAAAACCTTCCTATCATGAGCAAGATGTCCTGCGTCTGATACACCCATCTGGAGATCATCTGCCACATCCTGCACCCATCTTCTCCTTGGCCTTCCTCTTCCTCTCTTCCCAGGCATATACCCCTCCATTATTGTTCTCTCTAGACCTCCATGACGTTTCAAGTGACCAAAATATTTCAATTTTCTTTGTTTTATTGTCTTTACTAGCCAACCCTCTTCAATATTCAGCTCTTGAAGTATGGATGCATTTGTTCTTTTCTTTACCCAAGATATTCTTAGAACCTGTCTGTAACATTTATATTCAAATGCATTTATGCGCTGTTCCGCTTGTTTAGTAAGTGTCCAGGTTTCACAGGCGTATGTTGCAGTGGGAAAGATGCATGCTCTTAAAAATCTGACCATGGGATAGAGGATGGTAATATAAAATGCCACCATATAGCGTGTGTTAAGGTAGCATTCGGCCGGCTTGTCAGCGTGGCTTAACGTTACTGCACGGCGACCAGGTGACGAACTCTTAGTGGTCCGGGTTCACGCCCGGGGGTAGGCAGAAAAGCCACACTTCTCCCAAATTTGCGGTATCTATCATAGAATCAAGGCCGAAGGGTTGCTATATCCATAGTACCGAGCCAAAGGGTTTAATAACTCATGGTTTCTGGAAACTTACAAAAAAAAGTAACATTGAGTAGATCAGTGACACAGCTGGATTTCAGAAAAGTATATCAGGAGGAGAGAGGCATACTCGTCCTCGCTAGTCTACCCGACACTACAAGGTCGTGCTGCTGGGTATCTGGGCATTCAGCGCTTTACGAAGTCAAAGTTGATATTTCCTAGAACCATCCCAGTACAGCCACACTGCTATCCATTCCGTTGCTTTCATGGGAAACAAAATCGTTTCGTGCAGCCAGTATCCCCGAAGGGAGAACTTTAGGTTATAATTGTGACTAGGTTGTGTGCGCTATATAAAATGGCCTGGCATTGCACGCCGCCAAGAGCCCTGAAAAGGATCTTGCAGTGTTGATACGATCAAAGGATACATGCTCAAAAACTGTCCCGACCGGCGATGAAGTCGTCTACCAGTGAGCCAGTGGTCGACCCGCTCGCCAATGATGTATGCACAAAGACTTGTCTTTCTATGCACCGAGTCTTTCCTTGTCCACGTCATTCAACCCGTTGCCCAGGGTGACGATGATGATGACGTCACAGACGATAATTGATCTTAATACAATGGACGTGGCTTAACACGCGGAAGTGATACTTGTCGGAAAGGGAGGGAGAGGACAAGAGAACCAACAGTGTGGCGTCCCTAATTTCAGCGGACTTCCCTACATATTGGAGTTATGTATTTGTCTAGAGTCTGTCGATAAGTCCACATCGTTTATGCTGTTCTGCTTGCATAACTGTCTAGGAGTGGAAGTCTGAATGTAAACAAGGGGGAAACCGAGTTGTTTATTAGTCTGTCTGCTGATTATTCGTTATCCGCATAATTCTTCATCGACCACAACAGTTACCTTCCTTCCTTCCTTCCTTCCTTCCTTCCTTCCTTCCTTCCTTCCTTCCTTCCTTCCTTCCTTCCTTCCTTCCTTCCTTCCTTCCTTCCTTCCTTCCTTCCTTCCTTCCTTCCTTCCTTCC
>CAJHNH020000849.1:225646-288146 GCA_905116865.2 Candidula unifasciata | reverse complement strand
GACGTGTGACAGTTGAGATGTTGACACTGTCTGTCAATGCATGGCAGGGCAGAACACTAGCCTCCGCCGGATGTGTCAGTTTATTGTCAGAAGATGTCTGACTTTGAGCAGAAATAAACGGCGGGACATCATTATCGTGTGCCATGTCGTAGATACAACCATGTTCTGGATGGCTGCTTGTCCCTGTGTGTGTGTCTGTTTATTGACATTAAGATCTCGGCCTGTTGTTGTGTCAACTGTCGGTTTGTGTTTGTTTGTTTCTGCGGGCAACAGATGTTTGTTTTTTCTTAAAGACGAGATTTTTTTTTTTTTGGGAGGAGGGGGGGGGGGGGGGGGTCTCTCACGTTTAAGTGTTTGTTTTTCTACATGGAAACAAAAGTGTTGTTTATCGTGGAAACAAGACAGTTTGCATTCATGTGTTTATAGTGACTTTGTTTTCTTTGGAAACATTTTTTTTTTCTCGTGGAACAAGTGGTTTTTGTTTACGAGGCGACAGTAGTCGTTTTCTCGGGGAGGGGAAGGGGGTTACTGAGCATGTAGGTTTGGAAGGACACCCCCCCCCCTCCTTCCCTAATTTATCGCCAATTACAACATGCTTGTAAGGGGACAGTGAGTCTTCTCGCCTCACCCCTCTCTCCATTGGGGCCCAGAATTCAATCACACGGGAGTAGTGGTAATTTTAAAAAGAGGATCGTTTGATGAAAGAACCGAATGACTCTAGTGTTGTGTATAAGATCTACTGCTGCTCGTTTGCCAGGTCACTCGGATAATGCAGCTGGTCATCTCTCCTTTTGTTCACCTGTCTCTAGATCTAAACATGTCCTCCATATCTTCACACAACCTGCTCATCCTTGGGGTAGAAAAGAATAGACCCCTTTGCCTCCCTAATTAGCGTGTCGTACAAGGCGACTAATCAGGGGAGTTTTCTTCGAAGTCGGAGTGTGTCTGTTTGAGAGGCGAGGAGCCAACAGTCTACCTACAAATAAAGCCACATTTCCGAATTTCACGCAAAAATCTCAGTTTTGGAACAAGACCAATGCCAAGAATTGGACGAACAGCCCAGACTTTCTGCTGCAGTTTATCTGTAGGTGAACGCCAAGAATAAGTAGTAGATCACGATGATTATCATCACCATCATCATTATATTTGTGCAGGTTCTGTGCAGAACGTTGCTCTCATAATCACTGGTAGGCATCGACGATCAATATTATCCACATATTGTGCTCTCCGGCAGCAGATATCATCAGTAAATGCGGTGACAGCTTTCCAAACCATGACATGGCAGTCAAATACGCAGACACTAACACGCGTGCTCACAAACACACACATACAGGCGTGCACACACATCTAGAAATCACTTGTTAAATCCGTTGTTAAGTGGTAGGCTTGTCATGTTAAAAGTGAATTTGAATAAATGCAACCTGTCACAGGTGAATGAAGACAATGTATTCCAAACAATTATGGTCGCCATGCATGTCGCCAGGTTATACTGGCAAATGTGACCACTTTGTCATTTACAGTCAAGTATGAAAGTGCGTATATGATTACTTAGTCTCCGCTGTATGTAAGTGCGTATATGATTACTTAGTCTCCACTGTATGTATAGCTGTCCCACTTTAATGTTGTTCACGCAGTTTAAAGTGAAATCCATTTGCGTCGTTGCCAATCTAGGGTTACTATACACAGAAATGATTTAATATTTCAAGACGCAGATAAAAACGATAAATTATTTAGACATAATAGACATCTTATATTTATGTTTATGTCATCATCATCATACGTTGCAGCCTTTGTCAGCCTTTTAGATTGTCAGGGCAAGTGAGTGCCCTGCTCTGCGATACTCCTACTAACATCAGAAAGCAGCCCAGGGGTTTTCACTTAACCCGGTGGATACTCAGTCCCCATAGCTGCGTTGGCCACACCACAGTGTTTTTACCATCCTCTACCGCATGGAGGCGCAGCTGGGGTTTTTCACTTCACGAAGTCTTGAAACGAGAATGTTATTTCTCAGAATTCTCCAGTACTTTAGAAGACTTATGTAAGTAAAGGACCCCCCTTCCACGCCTTTAGGCGAATTGGGCATATAGGGCACTCGGTGGATGGTTTCGTCAACATCACACGACCGCCTTTATTTCCCATAACTTTACCTGGTACCCATTTAAGGTTAGGTCGACCTAAAGTCATTATTGAAGAATGCTGCACCAGGATCCGAACCCACTACCTTTAGATCCGCAGACGAGCGTCAAACCGCTACACCACCACGGCGGTCTACTGATGTAGAGAAATAAACTTAACCCATGGGATCCGCGGTGGCCTAGTGGCTGAGGGCTAGCCTGCTGAGCTGATTGTCTTGACTTTGAACCCGCATCGATTATTTCAGATTTGACTGTGACTCCCTGGTGGAACCAATTTCTACAAGTGATAGAAGGTAATGTCTTGGGAAATAAAAGCGACCACTGTGATGTCGATCACATCACCTACCTAGTGGTGATGTGTCTACAAACACGCGAATCTAGAAACCATTGGTCCGATACGCCACTGGCGTAACCAGATCTGTTTACTGTTACTTGAATTGGCAAGGTGGGCTTGACGGAAAGAGGGCAAGAGGAAGGTGCATTGATAGCTGAATGATGTGGGAACTGTTATCTAGATGCCATACAATGATCATGATGATATGGAGACATACTGTGATACTAACAAAACAGTCAAAGAAGCTGCAGTAGCTCAGAGACCAGTATGCTTGCCTGCTGGTTCTGTTGTCATGAGATCACATTCCTTCAAAGCCCGTACAAATCTTTTACATGCCTGTCTGCCTACTGACTGTGCTGATCATGTGCCTACGCGCTGGCTTGCCTACTGATTGAACTGCTTACCTTCCTACCTACTTCGCTGACTTCACTTACTTCTTCACTTAGTCGCTGCTCTACTATCTTGGGGTGTAGAGGTTTGCCAGAGCACGGCCAGCTTCAGTATAAATCTGGAGCTGGCCGTGGCCAGAGAGATCTCCAGACATCTCTATCAGCAGTTTTCTTTCTGGCTTTGTTCCATTCCATTCCTCTGTCAGTTAGGGACTGTCGGGTATTGTCTTCACAACGGATCCTGGGTCGCCCTGGAGGTCTGGTTCCCTGGTTTTTGGCCTCCAGAATGGGAGAAAATCGGTCACCATGGTTGGCATTACCATGGTGACCGATTTTCTCTTATTCTGCATACATTTCGAAACCATCGTACCTGGGTCTGATCCACTCGAGTTTGTAAGGCCTGTGTTTGAAGAACCTAACGTATTGTCAGATTGTGAACTTTGCCCCTTCTTGTCACTTGGACCACCTTTCTCAGATATCTCATTTTTGAGGCCTGAAGCTGGTTTCTGTGAGCTGTTGTCATTGCCCATGACTCACACCCAAAGGTCAGGACTGGTACATAAGTAGAGAAGTAAACAGCCATTTTTTTCCTATTGCCAATTTCTCTGTTGCTAAGAAACCCTCGGTTTATGGTCTGAAAAAGTCTCCCAGCAGCTGCTTTTCGAGTAGCCAGAGCGTCCTAATGCCTCCATTTCGATCTGTTACAACTCCAGGGTATTTAAACTGGTTAACCTGCTCCAATGCATACTGTTTCTTCTCCTTCGTTGAGATCAACATGTTTTTAACTTTTGGAGATCCTGATGGTCATCCCTCTCTCCTCAAGCTCTTTCTTCCAGACAAGTAAGTTGGACTGAAGGTGTGTCCTCTGATTTAGCTATCAGGGCCACATCGTCTGCAAATTCCAACCCTGATATACATATTGGTCTCATCTTCCAGTACCCTACTGTCTACTTCTTTTTCTTCTCCTGGCAGGCCTTGATTACATCATACATAATAAGAATATCAACTTGTCTAACACCGCTAGTGGTCTTAGATTCTTTTTGAATTTTCATTGGCCGTTCTTACATAATTTCTGCAGCTTTTATAGAAACTCTTGCATTGCACTGATCAGAGGTGCTGGAATGTTTTTCCCTGCCAAGCAGTCCCAGAGCTTGCTCCAGGGAACCTTATCAAATACCTTTCCTAGAGTCCCCACCGAAAAAGATAGGTGCATCTCAATCTTATATTCAAGAACGTTTTCATCCATCTAAGTGTGAATATATGGTCTTGCGTAGTTCGGTTTGCTCTGAAGCCACATTGAGCCCGATCCAGCTGTGGTTCTGCCAGACTTCTAAGTCTCTGCTGGAGAATTCTAGAGTAACTTTTACCTGGAATGCTGATGAGAGATATGCCTCTGTGGTTTTCACATTGTCGGTTATCACTCTTTTTTAATATAGGTATAATGATGGCATTATTCCACTCTTTTGGTATAGTTTTACTATACCAGACTGCCTGGAGGACCTTCTGGAGAAGTCACTTACCGGCGACTGCCATATATTTGACCATCTCTGGTGTTATACCACCATGTCTTGCTGCTTTCCCCAGTTTAATCTTCCAAACAGTTCCTTCATCTTGATGCTATAATTCCCATGGACCTCTGTAGTGAGGTCCATTATTTCTGTGACATGACTTTCCTCAACACAGAGAAGCTCTGAGAAGTATTCTTTCCGTCTGCCCGTGATATCATTTGTGCTAATAAGCAGAACCCTTTCTTTGTCTATTATGAATTTCAACGGGCAATCTTTCTCCTTCCTCGTGTTCTTAAGGGTCTTGTAGAACAGTTTTTCATTTTCTCTTGCATTCTTTTTCAACTTTTCTCTAAATTCTTCCCATGATCTATGTTTTGCTTTAAGCACTAAATTTTTTTTCTTTGTTCTGAGTGTCACATACTGTTTGTATGTTTTCCGCTGTGTTCCTACTGCACACTTACTGATTGACCTAACTACCTGTTTGTCTGCCTGCCTGCTGACTGACATACTGTCCTGCCTGCATGCTTGCCTGACTACTGACTGACCTACTCACCTACCTACTGACTGACCTACTCACCTACCTACTGACTGACCTACTCACCTACCTACTGACTGACCTACTCACCTACCTACTGACTGACCTACTCACCTACCTACTGACTGACCTACTCACCTACCTACTGACTGACCTACTCATCTACCTACTGACTGACCTACTCACCTACCTACTGACTGACCTACTCACCTACCTACTGACTGACCTACTCACCTACCTACTGACTGACCTACTCACCTACCTACTGACTGACCTACTCACCTACCTACTGACTGACCTACTCACCTACCTACTGACTGACCTACTCATCTACCTACTGACTGACCTACTAATCTACCTACTGACTGACCTACTCACCTACCTACTGACTGACCTACTCACCTACCTACTGACTTACCTACTCACCTACCTACTGACTGACCTACTCACCTATCTACTGACTGACCTACTCATCTACCTACTGACTGACCTACTCATCTACCTACTGACTGACCTACTCACCTACCTACTGACTGACCTACTCATCTACCTACTGACTGACCTACTCATCTACCTACTGACTGACCTACTCACCTACCTACTGACTGACCTACTCACCTACCTACTGACTGACTACTCACTACCACCTGACCTACTGACTGACCTACTCACCTACCTACTGACTGACCTACTCACCTACCTACTGACTGACCTACTCACCTACCTACTGACTGACCTACTCACCTACCTACTGACTGACCTACTCATCTACCTACTGACTGACCTACTCACCTACCTACTGACTGACCTACTCACCTACCTACTGACTGACCTACTCATCTACCTACTGACTGACCTACTCACCTACCTACTGACTGACCTACTCACCTACCTACTGACTGACCTACTCACCTACCTACTGACTGACTTACTCACCTACCTACTGACTGACCTACTCATCTACCTACTGACTGACCTACTCATCTACCTACTGACTGACCTACTCACCTCTCTACTGACTGACCTACTCACCTACCTACTGACTGACCTACTCATCTACCTACTGACTCTACTCCTACCTACTGACTGACTTACTCACCTACCTACTGACTGACCTACTCACCTACCTACTGACTGACCTACTCACCTACCTACTGACTGACCTACTCACCTACCTACTGACTGACCTACTCACCTACCTACTGACTGACTTACTCACCTACCTACTGACTGACCTACTCATCTACCTACTGACTGACCTACTCACCTACCTACTGACTGACCTACTCACCTACCTACTGACTGACTTACTCACCTACCTACTGACTGACCTACTCACCTACCTACTGACTGACTGACACTCACCTACCTACTGACTGACTTACTCACCTACCTACACTACTAGCTGACCTGTGTATCTACCTACTGACACCTGTTTTTCTACCTACTGACTGACCTACTTCTTTTATACTTGCGTGCATACCCGTCTACCTACTTAGCTACCTTATTGCTTACCTATCTGCTTACCTACCTATCTGCTTACCTATCTGTATACCCATCTGCTGTAAGCCAGACTGTGAGTTCTTTTGGCTGCTTCATAATTTGACAAGAAATCTCTTTCTTTGTTTTTAGATTCTGCCAAAATTTCACAGTTGACTGAACAGGAGCTGATAGATAAAATTGTCGAAAAGATAGAAGAACAGCAACGGATCGCACAGAAGGGAAGCAGTGATGTAGAAACAGGTGAGAGCAGGATTACCCGAAGGTTTAGGATACAGTAGAGAATGACAACATTGCCACCAGCCTGCCGATGTTCACCTGTGTTATCACACAAAAGATCATTTTTACAATGTTATTTTCCTTACAGCTGGAAGGAAAGATTCTTTGCCTGTTGTGAAGTTCCTTTGCCTCATGCATTTTTGTTTCCAGGGTCCAGGGAATTGTTTTTATTCTTTGGCCGCAACCTGTGTGTTGGTTGACCTCTGCCTCGACTTCCAGAACTTTTTCCTCCTCCATTGTTTTTCTCAGGTGCCGAGGTATACTACAGAGAATGTGTTCAGGTTTCGGAGACAGGACTTTTATCAATATAGTTAATATATACACACACACACCCCACACACACACACACCTGAATCGCTTTGCATTGATTTCAAATATGGTAAGGAAAGTATCCTGTTCAGAAAAGGATAGGAAAACTCGCGAGGTTAAATAACCTATTACAAACCTAAAAATAGCCAACGAATTGTGTGGTTAGTTTGCCGAATTCTCTAAAGGATATTCAACTATCTATACTTCTTCGCATTCACCAGCTGCAAACTCTGGCGGAAAGTTCTGGTTGTTCATCCACTTGTGGACTGCAGTCCTGTTCCAGAACATGAGTGTTTCGTGTGCATTCATTTTACAGATCTGATTCATTTGTGTGCAGACTGCTGGTTCTTTGCCTCTCAGGCAGATGCACTCCGACTTCGAAGGAAGCTACCAACCAGTTAGTCAATTCTTACGACATACTTTTGGATAGGCAGTGAGTCTATTCTCCCCCCCCCCCTCTATAATAGGGCCCCGGAACCCACACGGGAAACTAACTATACTGTTTAAAAAGAATAAAAAATGATAAAAAAGGGAAAGAAAGAAAGAAATGCATAGTTATCTAGTGGCACATTTTATTAGTTTGTAAGTAAAAATTCATATGTAAAAAGCAGACTGAAAAGTTGTTTACAGGGCCAAATGGACATATTAGTGCGAATTGGTGAGTTTGTGTAATCATTACAGTACAGTGGTCAGTTGTGTTTCTGACCATATTTTTTAGCATAACTCACGATGCACATCTGATAAAGCCAGGCAGTTTGTGGTGAACACTATTTCTGACTGCCCAACTGAAACCCTATAAAAGGATAATGCTACTCCCAAAAAATTATGTTCATTTTCAAGCAGACATTTTGGCATCTTTAGTGATAATTTTTAGTGCAGCCATCCTACAGGCCCACATCAGATGTCTGATTGCATCCAAGAAATGCCAGTCGCTGATCAGTGCCAGAGGAGGCTACACACCATACTGTTGGGAAAACCCCTACATCTAAAAAACTATTAATGACCCAGAAGCGCACGAACTGTCAATTCATTGTTTAATCTCTATTGTATGCTTAAATGCAGTTTGAACAGTATTGCTCATTAAATTACACAGAAAAAAATTGACTGTGCATATTCATTTCAGTAGCTACGCGTTACTTTTTTTGAATGGTATATATATATATATATATATATACTTTTATAGACAAATGATGAGAATACCCTGGACAGATAAAAAGAGTAATGAAGATGTGAAAGAAACTGGCTCACGAAGAGAACTGACTTCCCACATCAGAAAGGGACAATCTTCATTCTTTGGTCATGTGATGAGAAGGAGAAAACTGGGGTACATCGTGAGAGTAGGAATGGAGGGGAGGAGAGGCAGAGGGAGACCAAGAGAACAGATGCTGGACAGTTTGACATTATGGCATGGGGGATCATCTGTGTCAGAGTTGATTGAAAGTACACGAGACAGAAGATTGTGGATAGACATGACTACCAACACCACATGGCGTGGATTTTAAAAAGATATATATATATATAAAAAGAATTAGCCTTCTTCTGCTCTTTATCTCCATATCCTACAATCAACTGACTTCAAGCCACCCTATCAGTTTCTCACTTACTACATCTCCCTCAACATTCTCTCCATATTACTCCCATCTCTCAATCCTTCTCTCCATGTTTCCATATGAATATAGAACATACCACACACAACAATCCCATTAGAAGATGTGTGTATATTTTCTTGTTAGAGTCGTTGTATTTGTTGATTGTCGACATTGTTGGCTTAGGCATTGCTGATGCGCTTTATATCTCTGAGGTGCCATGTTTGATCCCAGCTGCAGGCGATTTGGCAGCAGACCACCTGCTGGTGGTTTTGACAGTAGTGTCGAGAGTAGAGCGATCAGAAAAGCAATAGCAAACTACTGAACGTCAAGCTGCCCAGTGGAATGACAAACAGTCAAAAGATGCTGGGTTTGGTTTTACATTGTCATGTAGAGCATACGACAAGCATTTTTGTTGTTTTTTTAAATATGTTGGTTCTTGGATCTTTCTGTGTGTCAAATCTGTCATCAAATGTCACTGTGTACATGCATACACAAATTACCTCTAGCTACAGGAGTGTGAAGTTTGGTGTTTTATACATTTCTCTTGTACAGTTTGTATCTTTGAATATCTTCTTCTGCTTCTTGTTTTAAATAAGTGCTCATTAATACCCGAGATGCTGTTTGTTATGTTTATTAAATTGATTCCCTCCAAAACAGAAGATGACACTCTAAACAGGGCAGTAGTGGAGGATGCAGACAAAAGCAGTGGAGTCTCCAACCAAATTCCCCAGGGGGAGAAGAAAGATGGGGTAGCCCCTGAAGGTCCCAGGGATGGGTCAGAGAATGAATCCTCCTCAAACAAGAGCACTCTGCCCCCAGCTGTACCAGGACATGTGGCTCCATTGGAGCAACAGGAACATGTTGACAGCAGGAGACAATCTGGCCTCATTGACACAGAGGACACTATATTTATAAGTAAGTCATTCAGTTTTTTTTAAAATATAATTATGTATTAATTGGGAGCCATATGGTGTAGCAGAAAGATGCTGGCCTGCGGATCTAAAGGTCTGGGGTTCAGGTCATAATAAAGTTAGAATTGAAAAAAAAAATCCCTTAGCTTCCAGGTCATAGAAGCCAGTCATTCAAAGCTTTATTGATCACAGGCCAACGACCCCGGCCCACAAAGGGATACACTACAGAAGATAAGAATACAGCCAATATGGTCTCCTCCTTTTCCAGCAGCTTTGTCTTAATTCTTAGTGTTATTCTTTTGAAGCCTTTTTTCTTCTCATTTTTCCTGTACTGTGATTTGGTCTTCTCATGCTTCTGTTTGCTTCTGAACACTGTCCTGCCCCTTTATGCTTATTTGGTTTCATGCTGCTGTATTTGATTTTGCTCAAAGAGTTCTTGTAGCACAGCTCTCTGCTTTTATATGTTGATGTCACACCCAGGTTTGCCTTTGGTTTGCTACCTGGAGGAGTCAGTTGAAGAATATAGACGAGGAGAAAGATGGTCGTTTCGATAGGGGTAATGACGATGGTCTTTCATGCTTGCTGCATGCTTCTCGCGTCACTAATGCTTCTATAATAAAATGTTTAGAAACAACTCGTCTTTTCTATACTGTCTTTATTGTAGTGCTTTAGTAATATCACACAAAAAAAAACATCAGTGATATTCTAAATGGCCGCTGTTTTTGATCAGTGGTTACGTACTCTTGATGTCGTGTTGTGCTCTTCATCTCTGATTACTCTGTTAACTGGTTCTAGTGTCTGTAACTGCGGACAGGCTTCTAGTTATGTCTGGTACTAAAGGTTTGATTGTCGACTCTAACATCTTGGTAACGTTTCTACTAAATGTGTCTCTGTTCGCCATGGGTCCATGTATCTTGTCTGCTGTCTCTGTAGTTTGATGTCACGTTTCACGTCACCTCTCTTGTGTCTGTCTTTGAAGTTCCATGTGACTGGTTCCTCTGCTTCTAAGTCTTGATGACTGAGGGTTCTCGTCTGTGAGGGTCCATATTGCTAGTTCCCCTTCCTTTAAGTCTCGTAGACTGAAGAATGCTTAAGTAATTTCTTACCCACTATTTATACTGAGTCGCTGGCATGTGTGGAATGTGTTTTCCACTCACTAAACAGCTGCTGGAAATTTCTGTATGCTCAAACTTGTTCACTGTTTAGTTTCTCTACATGGTATTTTCTAATTATGTCTCGATTGCATCGGATCTCTCTACACCTAAGTATACTAATTTAATGGACAGCTGGCCTTCTACAAGTGTTCCAGAACTTCAGCAAAGCGTTTCAAGGCTCTCTCTCTCTCTCTCTCTTTCTCTCTCTCTCTCTCTCTCTCTCTCTCTCTCTCTCTCTCTCCATCTTTTGCAATTCTGCGACAGCGGTATAGTCCCCGGAAGAGGCCCTGTTAGGGTATATTTTCGGCCTCGATAATTTGGGACCGTTATTCAGAAGATAGCCGGTTATTCATTTGCAAAATATTTCTTTGCTAATGAACAAGTGATTGTTCTAGAAATCGAATGTCAAGGTTGCTAATACTTGTTTATTTTTCATTCTATTTTTTCAAACCTTGGGCAGTAGCCTAACACCTGGCAAAGAAGTGATAACGTCTGCCTGTTACATTCTTTTCTGTGCTCCCCAGTTCTCCGGCTTTGCTGTGTTTCCTTTTGCCCTCTCTTGCTGGTGTTATTTTATGTTTATTAAACAAACACAAAAAAGCAATCATTTGTTTTTCCCTGTAGTGTGCTGCATTTTGGAGAACAAGAGATAGATCCGCTGCCCCACCCCTTTATAAAACAAGCATGTCGTAGCAGGCGACACATTAGAGATGTTTACTTCAAAGTCAGAGTGCACTTGTCTGAGGGGCCAGGAACCAACGGTCTGCATGCAAATATGCAGGATCTGTAGAATGGATGTGCATACAAAAACTCAAGGTCTGGAACATGATTAAAGCCCAGGAGTGGACGAACAATCAGAACTTTCTACAAGAGTTTGCAGCTGGTGAACGCAAAGATTTTTATTTTCTCTATTAAAATAATAATAATAGTTATTATAGCATTATTTTAGCTGTCAGCCTACTGCCCAGAGTTCAGAACATGTACCGTAATACTCTGTTATAATTAACCAGTATTAATTTAAAGAACAATTAATATTTAGATTGCTAATCACAGCCTTTGCAAATAATATTACGGTATGTATTTGCTAAGCAATGAAAACAGAAACAACTCTGCTTGTGCTTCAGCGTCAGGTGTGTTGTTGATAAGCCTTCACACTGCTGATTGAAAGCCCTCAATGTCTAATTTACAGTCTTGACACATTATCTGCTTTGTGTAAAAGCTTAACCTGTCTGTCGTGTGTATGTTGTCTGTGTGGTGTCTCCACACACTGAAAGTCACTGTAGAGTCATATTGTGTTTTTGTAGTCTCTCTTTTATTCCCTCCATCCATCTCTTGTTCGACTGTGTGCAACTGAATCTGGGAATGTGAACAGCTGTAGCAGATGCCTTGACGAAGGGTTCATGCGATTAGGCACTGCTTTAAGAAACGAGCACTTTTCTTTGGGGATTTGATAGGAAGTGACACATTAGATAAAATCGTGATGGATGGAGTGTTGGTGGATGCGGTGGTCTGGAATAAGTTAGTAGAAGGGCTAGAATGGAATAGTTAAAGAATGGGAATGGGATAGTTGAAGAGTCGGAATGGGATAGTTGAAGGGTGGGCATGAGATAGTTGAAGGATTCGGATGAGATATTCAATAGACTGGAATTAGTTGTGGCCTGGAATGAGATATTTGAGGGAATGGAATGAGATAGTTTGCTAAGAATGAGATGGATATTGATTTGCACTAAGGTGTCTGAAGGACAGTGATAGAGGTTAAAAAATGTATTTAATGGTTCAGTGACACAAACAGTTAGATTCTGTATGAGTTGCCTCTATGTTCTTCTACCAGTTATTATTGCCGTGGCCGTGTCTACTGGTTTCCTGGGTCTGATGTTAGCTGGTGTCTGCTATTATAGGTGAGTACACAGTGTCTCCTTTATGTGCTGTTATAGTAATCTGGTAATCTTAGTTTAAGCCTCATAGCAAACGGGTCACCCGATATTTCCTCCCCTCCTGTGCCAGCGGAAAACACACAGAATGTTAATCACTGTCCCGTGAGGAAAAATGGACACAGACTGCAGTCTCAATATGTCCACTGGAATCATATCTGCACCCTCACATCTCTACATTGCACTATAAATGTTAAAAACTGTCTTCTTCCTCCATATAAGTGGTTCTCAACCTGTGGGTGGTGATCTTTTTGTGGGTCGTTCACAGGCGTCGTCCAAGACCATCAGAAAACACACATTCACTGAAGTTATGAAGTAGCAGCAGAAGCAGTTTATGGTTGGGGGTCGCTAAATCATGAGGGGCTGTACTAAAGGGTCACAGCATTAGAAAGGTTGAGAACCACTGCTTTAAATGTTCGCTGGCTGTAAACTGCGGTAGACAATTCTAGTTGTTCATTCACTTCTGGACTTTTGTCTGTTCTGGAACTTGAGTTATGCATGGAACTGTTTATAATTTACTAAACTTTTAAGCAAGTGAGCTGCTTGTTTACTAATTATTAACTAACAGTATAATTATATGTTGTAGTAGTCTGCAAATAATAATAATAAGCATCAATAATCTATATTCATGTTATGTATGATGTGTGTATGTTTCACAGAAGTATTTTCATGTGCTAAATTTGATAAAGTACAAATCACCGCCCCCCCCCCCCTTTTTTTTTTCACAGAACCTCTAATGCAATATCCTCTCAAAATAAAAAGAGTTAGCACTAATATTTCTTTACTTTTGCTGGAATAACTTCCATTTTATTTATTTTTCGATTTATACAGGTTATTGATGTGTTTGTGTTGATGTTGACTGCAGCAAGTTGACTGCAGCAAAAGCATTTTTGTTTGTCTGTAAGAGCCTTTATTGTTATATTGTAATAGCACACTTATTTGCCTTCAAAATGACATATAATTCGATAAAATGTGTTGCAAATTAATGAAACTGTAGTTTAATTTGTGTATACATCTCTTGTGTAAAAACTGTGAACACAGAGCGGCCCCTCGACTTGCACAAGAACGGGAATCCCCGTTGACCTAGTTTGCCTATAAATAGAGTCGGCCGTGGTTTTTCTAATGTTGCGAGGAGAGGGAGTGGGGGTCTTTTTGCTCTCTCTCTCTCTCTCTCAATATTAGGCCCCGAAACCCACCCTGGGAGTTGGGAAACAACAAGAGATCTGAGGAAATGGTAGACTCCGTGGTGGTTGAGAGTTGGTAAAACACGGGTTTCCGAATAGTTGAAGTTGTAACCGGAGTCGAGTAAAATCATTATCATCCGTCAGCTTGTCAGCACCAGTGTTGAATACTTCCATGACTTGTAGACAAGATTACCTGCCGACTACTTTTCCCAGCTTGCTCTATACCTTCAACACTCGTTCTTGTGAGGGGGTGGGGGGGGGGGGGCAAACGATGGTTGTCGATGTACTACACCTGACCTCATCCTAATGATTTCGCAACAACAGGAAACTAACAAAACAACAATTATAGAGGAGAGATGGTCAGTTGTAGGTGGAGATGGTCAGTTCTAGGTGGAGATGGTCAGTTGTAGGTGGAGATGGTCAGTTGTAGGTGGAGATGGTCAGTTGTAGGTGGGGATGGTCAGTTGTTGGTGGAGATGGTCATTTGTAGGTGGGGATGGTCAGTTGTTTGTGGAGATGGTCATTTGTAGGTTGAGATGGTCAGTTGTAGTTGGAAATGGTCAGTTGTAGGTGGAGATGACCAGTTGTAGGTGGAGATGGTCAGTTGTAGGTGGGGATGGTCAGTTGTTGGTAGAGATGGTCAGTTGTTGGTGTAGATGGTCAGTTGTAGGTTGAGATGGTCAGTTGTAGGTAGAAATGGTCAGTTGTAGGTGAAGATGACCAGTTGTAGGTGGAGATGGTCAGTTGTAGGTGGAGATGGTCAGTTGTAGGTGGAGATGGTCAGTTGTAGGGGACTATATGATGTTGCTGATGGTAAGGTTTTGACTGTGCGATTCTCCGCAGTACTTAAACAGAAAAGGTGCGTGTTTGTTTGGGCAGAGTCCATCTTACTAACAACTGGTGCAACAGAAAGGGTTGAAGTAATAAATGCTGAAAGGGTTAATGTAGTACATTACTAACTAGCTGCGGCAGCACAAATTATTCGTATAGATCTTGTAGTGTGATCACCTTACGAGTTCTGAAATGTTTTCTACGTATTTGTATAAAAGGCGGGAAAAAGTGTTCCTAATTGGTTTGGTTGTTTCAGCATGGCCAGTTCGCGAATGTGACTGGTATTGACGGAAACCATGTCAGAAATGTTTCAGTCGGATATAAACGTTCAGATCTGCCCTAAAACCTAGGCTTGTCCTCTCACGGCGCCTGTTGACTAGCCTGCTTATTTGTGATTCTGTGTCAGAATGTGTGGCTGTGGGATTATGAAAGTTCTATGTAGAAAACGGAAGTTAACGAATGTACGCGAGGTTGATAACAGGCAGACACAACAGTGTGTTCATTTGCTTGGTTCAGCGGATGTGGAAGTTGTGCTTCAAATATCGGACGTTTTACCACAACATGAATTCTTCAGTGGCAGACATAGGTGTCTTTAGCTTTTAACCCTTCCGATATTTAGTAGATGTTGCTTTAGCTTAACAGTTTTGGGGTGGGAGGTCTATTAACTGCACTACGGGGTATGATAGGTTAAAGAAAGAATAATGGCAGAATGGGTTAATTGAATAGATCGGTCACACGAGGTTTAGAAAAGTAGGTCGTGTCAGTTGATCTCGGATGGCATGCGATGTTCTTCGTTCTAAATAATTGTCTCCCAATTCATCGCATCTAATTTCTTGGAAATTATTGACTTTCACTGTTCGACACGATCCATTTCTGCGGATACTTCATCTTCCAATTACTCAGAAATGTTGCCCCTGACTTCACTGTCTATGGGGGGGGGGGGGCGGCTGGGCGGCTGAGTGGTCTCGGGGCATAGCATCAGCCTCGAGTGCTGGAAGTCCCGGGTTCAGGCCCCGGTGAAGTCTGAGATTTTCTCACGTGGACTTCTAGTCATTCCCCCTGGTCTCTGGGTAGTAAGATGGAAAGCCCGTATGTATTGTTGCGCACGTAAAAAAAAAAAATCTCTTGGCAGCTGGAAATCAAAAAGAGTTGCCTAACGGCGCTGTCCTGAAAAAATTTGGAGTTAAAAAAAGTAATCTACTCAAAGTATGTTCATGATCCTTGCCGGTGCTGTGGAGTTTGTGCACTATGCTGAGATTATTCAGACTCAGA
The DNA here is from genome assembly GCA_905116865.2 of Candidula unifasciata. NCBI lineage: Eukaryota > Metazoa > Mollusca > Gastropoda > Stylommatophora > Geomitridae > Candidula > Candidula unifasciata. The sequence goes on along the minus strand of CAJHNH020000849.1, from coordinate 272,285 downwards.
CTTGAGTTAGAAGTAGAACGGAGCTCTTATAGGTTATTACCTTTGCACCGTGATGTTGGTCAGTTGTTTAAACCTAAACCTATCTACTGTCTATAACCCCCGTATCCGTAATTTCCTATTGGTATTTAATAGTATATTCGCCATGATTGCATTACATATTGGCGGGTTAACAAAGGGGCCGGCCAGATCACCGTGATACTTTTTCCTGTTATAAACTGTTTCTTGTTTGTAACTTTTCGTATGTATTTCTGCACGTCGCTTGTGTTAATTCTAGTTTGCCATAGATTGTATCTGACCCTGTTATCTTCAACTGCTGCACGCATATGGCATTTCTTTGTCTGCTAGCGGCTATTTTGTGGAGTATTTGAGCTGTTTCTGTGTATTAATGCATTCATTATTTCCTCAGTCACCCATAAATGCCATTATTATTTTCATTCACAATCTGTTGGCATTTGCTGTTTTTTGAGCACTTCGTTTTTGAACCGGTTTTCTGCGGCACAGAGTCGCATCGATATTCTTCATGCTTTCAACTTTCAGCTGTGTGTTTATTGTTGTTTGATTGTTTACTTCCAGTAAACTTCCGGCTGCCTTGTACCTGTTTGCGTACAGCTGCTTTCAGATTACATTGCCAGCTTTGTGCTGATATCATCAGGCATAGCTGTCTGGTATCTGTTTGCTTCGTTGCACATATGACCAGATATTATTTACCCCTGACTACTGGAGCCACAGAAAAACAAAATAGCCGCAACACCACTAGACCGAGAATGACGCAACTTTCCGCTCGGGTAACCATTAACAAATAGGTAGACAAACAAAACATATTTTGCTAGTTTCTCTTATGATTCCTTCTCCCCCCGATAGCGCGATAATGATTTATTTACATTATTAACTGTCTCCAGAAGATAACAGTCCTCCAACAGGCATCCGAAAATAGATACTTCTTTTCAGGCGGTTGTGTGCGGTTTACGAAAACAGCCGGATATTTGTCGAAAAGATCTAGAAAAATATATTTACTTAGATGCGCTGTTGGCGCTACTAAGTGCGTGGATGACGTTGTCAGCCTATCGGTTGTCCAGACATTACTATTGTACATCTTATAAACTTTAGTGGTCTAATGGTTTGTATGCATTTTTGTCAGACTATTGGCGTGGGTTCATTTCTCAGAAAATATACAGTTAGCTATTTAGATCATAACACGGTGCATGTCACGAAATCGGGCCCAGAAAGTTAGCATGCGATGTCTCACTGCTGCCAAAAGAGGTTCCAGGTGTTCTGCAAATCTGTTCGTATCGTATCGTAAGAAATCAAACAAAAATTCCAAGCTTAGTACCTTTTTTTAGCTGCCTGAAGGCCTGCTTTATCAAGGATGGTGCCTTTGCTATCTTATTTAGTTTCTGTTACTTTGTGGTGAGCAATTACACCTACGATTGTCCCTTTGTTGCCTAAGTTCGATGTAGGTTTGAAGGGTCCTGGTTCCTGTCTTTAGCTGGTTATCCGCTGGCCGTTGCACTGATCATCTGTGCGAGCACCCAGGCAGTCCTCAGTCACACCGCCGCCAAGTAAACAGTTCTGCAGACTGAGCGTCCCAAACAAGGCCCCATTCAGGACGACTGTCACAATCTACTTGTTGTGAGCAACCATTTTTTTTTCTTAAATAAGCAGAGGAGGTAACATAGATTTGCAAAACAATTAGAAATGCCGAAGGTGCAAGTGATTTTATAGGTAGTTCGGAAGATAGATAGAGAGAGAGAGAGAGAGAGAGAGAGAGAGAGAGAGAGAGAGAGAGAGAGAGAGAGACAGATAGCTTGCTAGGTTGAGAGAGAGAGAGAGAGAGAGAGAGAGAGAGAGAGAGAGGTCCCTTGTGCTTTGAGCTTCTGGTGGGTTGAGGCTCTACGCAATGCCTGCCCTTCGTGGTTTTGGTTCTGGGTTGATAGCTCGTGGTGAGGAAGGAATTGGTTTCGTTCCCTTATCTGAAATTAAACTGATTTACATCTTTAAGCATATGTGGGAAGGGGAAGGGAGGTAATAATGCAAATCCGTTCATTTTGCCCCTCTCTTATATACTTGTTAGCTTTATGGGAACACCTCACGAAGTCGGGCCCAGAAAGAGAAGGACTTCCCTTGCCATTCATCTCTGGTCGTGTCGTAAGGCCTGTTCTATGTTGCGGGGGGTGTCACGGTTAGTGAGCGTCCAACAACACAAGGTATTTTACGCAGTGTTGTCACCGGTCGGCGATATTATGTGGTATATTCCACAATGTAGCGCTTTAAACGTCCCAGAACATGTAAAACTGACCCTAACCCAACCCCCCCCCCAACGCCACAGCATCAGTCCCACGAGAGAGTGCAGCCTACTTTCCACGACTGCATGCAGCCTATGACAACAACGCGTAAAATACCTTGTGGTGCTGGACGCTCAGTAAACGTGACATCCCCCAACATAGGACAGGCCTTACGACACGACCAGGGATGAATGGCAAGGGAAGTCACTTTCTTTCTGGGCCCGACTTCGTGAGGTGTTCCCATAAAACTAAAAAGTATGTAAAAAAAAAAAATTAACCAATGTGCAGGACTCAGTGAACCTCTTTGGCAGCAGTGAAACATCGCATGGTAATTTGTGTTTGTGCGCCTGTTGAGACATGATTCAATCGCTACTATACTTCAAAGAACATTGGGCTGGGTGGGCGGGAGGTGGGGGTAAAATATGGCGGGTTGTATGTCCTAGTGCTTCCATCAATACAATTCAATGACCCTAACGGGTCAAGGGTTATGTTATGCATGTACAGTCTATAGGGGACTCCCCTGAATACCGTTATCATAGCACAAAAGGCACCTTCACAGGGATTGATGGGCACTCAGACAAGCATATACAACAAGCAGAGGTTATAGTGCATGCTAAAAAACAAGCTGCAAACAGTGAAAGCATATAAGTCTGTAGTCTCTTGTTTTTTATTCTCAAACTGCAGGAAACAAAAACAGTAAACCTAATAGTACTTTAGCAGTAGTAGTAACAGCAGCAGAAGTGGTGTTAGTACTAGTAGTAGTAATATAGTAGTAGCAACAGCCGTAGTAGTAGTAGTAGTAGTAGTAGTAGTAGTAGTAGTAGTAGTAGTAGTAGTAGTAGTAGTAGTAGTAGTAGTAGTAGTAGTAGTAGTAGTAGTAGTAGTAGTAGTAGTAGTAGTAGTAGTAGTAGTAGTAGTAGTAGTAGTAGTAGTAGTAGAAGTAGAAGTAGTAGTAGTAGTAGTAGTAGTAGTAGTAGTAGTAGTAGTAGTAACAGCAGCAGTATCAGTAGTTTGGAAGAGGTGGCAGTAGTAGTAACAACAGCAACGCTAATAGCAGTATTTTTAAGGTAGTGGTAGCAGCAGCGACATCACTAGTAGTAGTGTGGTTGTAGTGTGATGTTAATTCAGATTATGCCTGAAGTATATTATGCCAAGGGAAACCTACAAGATACTAGAACAACTAATGGCCATACATCTGATCATGGACAGAAACCCACATAGATTATAGCATTCATCAAGCAATCGCGTGCCGTATCAACATATATATTGGATTTTGGCTAATATATTTCCTACTCTCTCTCACACTCTCCCTCACTATTTCTCTCTCTCTCTCTCAGCTTGTGTGTGTGTGTGTGTGCTCGCTGTCATCCCACTTGTATCACTGCTATCTAGCTTTCCTGCCTTTGCCAGTACTCTCCCTATGGTTTCTGAAAGAATGTAACATCTGCTGATGGGAGCCAACTGTTTGGCTTGTCCCTGGGCTTTCTGCCACCGTTTCCTTTGATGGTTACCGGGGCCCCAACCCGGGAAGGGGAGAATAGAACCACTGCTGCTCTAACAAAGATGTCGTATTGTAGAAGGCGACTAATTCAGGAATTGTAGAAATCGCTTGTGTTGGACCGAAAGTCACAGATATCGCACTCTAGCTGTAAACCCACAGCATAGCGTGTCAATCACCCTTGTAAGAAAAACCAGTTCTTCATCCTATTATCCCGAGACGCTTCACTGATGCATATTTTCACTTAGTTCTTGAGAAAGTTAGTCGACATAAAGATAACAGATGCTGAATTAAGAGTCGACATCATAGCACTCGGGACACTCTCGTAAGCGCACCGTCCATATCTTCAGCAGCAAACGAAGAGTTACAAATCCGATGGCACCAGTAACTGTCTGATTGTATATCCGTCTCGTCTTTCTCTTTAGTGTTGAGCGTCGGCCAGATCCCCTGGCAACTCCTCGCAGCGCCATTCTCCTCAGACCGTTAAGCACTGTTTACTCGCTCCCAGAAGGCCCTCACAGCGTCTAGCTTGTCATACATTAGTTGACCACCAAGTGGTGCACAACCGGCCAGTCTAATTGCCTGCTCATTTCCAAACACACCGGCTTAACCTGGAGAAAATATCCAAAGGATGCTAACTTCCCGGGACCTCTGAAGTGTTGCTTGCCACTACCTGTCTCTACCTTTCCCAGCATGCTCTGTGAGTCAGTGACACTCACGGCATGTGTTTACAGCTGGTTCTCAAGCCAGCGGAAGGCAGCAGTGACTGCCTCCACCTCCATTCTTGTTGTGATATCATATGCCAAGTTGTGTTGCACCAAGCGACGTCCATTCGCTTTTGCTATGAACCAATATGCACTTTGTCTGCCCCTCAACATAATAAAAAGAATCATCGCCAGAGCTACGGAGTGCGTGCTCTGTGCTTGATACCATCTTTAGATAACAGATCAGAATTTAAAAACAACTTCATCACTTAAAATACTTGGGGAGCGTCTTTACATATGAGTGCAGGATAGACAAAGAGATTGAAACATTCATTCAATCAGACAGCAGTGTCACGTATCAACCGACCCTAAGTATAAAACACCTAGCAATCCCAGCAGAGACAGAAAACCAATATTTGAGTGTAATTTTCATACTAACCTTGTGCTGTCAGTGTCAGACTTGGAGAGAAAACTGACCACATGCAAAAATGGATGTGTGAGAAAAGTCGTGAACAAAACGATAAGATCATGTTGGAAAAAAAAAAAAAAACTACAAGAACTAGTGGAACAAAGCTGTAATTGAATTCACTGAAAACAAAATCAGACTGAAATTGTTTAGCGATTTAATGAGAATAAATCCAATAATGCCAGCAAGGAGAGCGTAGAATGTGAAAGTAGAAACACCAGGAGGTATGGGATCACCAAAATGATAAGTTGAGGGAGTCACTAATACCTTAAGAATCCACACACAGCATATGGGGAAACCGAGCATGCCCTAGCTCCGATACCGCTGATCTAACCGGCGACGTCTAGAGGAACAAAGCAGAAAATGAACAAAAGAAAGAAGGAAAGATTGTTTTGTTGAACTAGCAGCCGGCCACTAAGTTGACAACCTTCCTGTCCTTACACAAGTCTGGACTTTTCACACAAATTCTATGGGTGCCGTCATGTTAGAGCCAACACTGTGGCATTACACTGTTGAATTAAACACGACCCCCTGTCTGCCATTAAACAATTAATGTCAAAGAAAATAATGAATGCCAGCCATCCCGCCATGTTGTGCCAGCATAAAATATCAGCCAATGACCTTTAACATTTCCACAGGGCCAAGTAAACCCCGTTGCTGTAGTCAGAGTGATTTATTCGGCCTGTTGTTGGTTGGGCGTGACGTAATAAGAGCCCTATTCACGTGACTAATTGAGGCGGTCAGCTCCGGTTGTTACAGCGTGAACCAAGTGTGGATGGTTGCGTAATGGTGGATAACTACTATAGATTACGTCACAGTCAGGATATAGTGGCAGGGGCGAATGTCCTTGCCTGATTAAAAAAATATAAAGTCGAGAGGATTGACTTCATTGCACCGCGCCTTCCTTCCATCTCCATTCGCAGCCCGACAGCCAAGTCGCACACAGCTCTCTCTCGCTCGCTCGATACCGCCCGATAAAGCCACGTGTGTCTCTCGTCAGCTTGCCAACTATCCATTCGTAGCCAGATTATCAATAGCTAGATACTGGTCAGAACTCGCTTGACATTCGGCTGAGTTTTGGCTCGACTAGACTATTGTTATTCGTCTGCGGGTGGGTTATTGGCGGCCCGGGAGCACATCATTGTTGTAGAGCCAGTCATACCAGCCAGTTTTTTCTTAACGATTGCTAGAGAACTAAGGAGAAAGCACGCTTGGGTGTCCTTTTTAGGATACTCTAACAAGCCTTGCCGACTCCGAAGGGACCTAGCTTTCGCCACAGATCGCAATTGCCACCATTGATTTTCCTATCATGGGAAAACGACAAACAGCCGCACCTACACCAAGGAAGAGGAGAGCCGTACCAGCAGCCTCACCAGCAGGCGCTCCTATCGCGGCGCCTCGCACACCTACGCCAACAACTGAAGCCGCCCCCATCGTGGCGCCAACACCAGAAGCCGCCCCTATCGAGGCGCCGACACCTGAAGCCTCCCCTATCGTGGAGCCACAACCTAAAGCCGCCCCAGTCGTGGCGCAGGGACCAACAAGCACCCGCTTACCTAAGCAGCAGCCTGGAGCCCACACCACAGACATTATGCAGTGCTCACGCTGCAACAGGGCGTGGCACACCGCCGCAACCTGTCGCAGTGGCCCTATTTGTCGGTACTGCTCTGGAGCCCACGACTTCAAGGAGTGCCCGCTAGCGAAACTCGATAGCGACTTCAAAAAGCCTAACAAAAAGCGGAAATGCAGCAACTGCTCAGGTTCACACAGTGCGAGGTACCTGGGGTGCCCATACCTCAAGAAGTGCAGGAGAGAAATGATAGCCGCCTCATCCAGAGATACATGCCAGGCGCCCAGACAGCCGGAGGCAAGACCACCAAGAAACATACAAAGAGACAAACGAAACGATCAGGCACGCTCCGCCACCATTCAAATCGATATACCACAAATAATCGACGAACTGAGAAGCCAAATCACAGCGCTCCAGAAAGAAAGAACCACCGCCGCCGCTGAAAGAACGGAGACCCTGGAACTGATTTCCCTATTGCTAGGAGAGATCAAGGACCTAAAGGCAGAAAGGCTGGCATACGCTACCCAGCTAACAAACAGACAGTCAGAAGACGCAGAAAACATTCAAAAAACCAGAGAGCTACTCACCAGCCTCAGAGAAACCCAAGCAGAAGAAGAAATACGCCGCCAGTCAGAGAGAGAGGAGAGAAGGAAGGAGCTGGCCGAGATTACAAACGCACGGGAAGCCGCATGCCACGAAGCCGCCAAACTAGAGAATGCCACCGCAGAAGCCATTACAGCAGCACAAGCAGCTAAGACAGAAAGAGCCTTGTTGGAGAAAGAAAGAAATGCCACAAAAAAGCCGAATACCAACAAGGCCGACAAAAGCGTCTCCACTGACAACCTAACAACGAAGCATCAGGCACAAATGACCGAACCAGTACATGATGATTCCAATGAAGAAGACTCTGAAGGGATCCTAGTCATAGCAGAAGAAGAAGATTCTCAAGGAGTTGAAGAACAGGAAGCAGAATCCGACGAGGAAAGCGATACCGTAAACGCGGCAGCATGGAAGGAGATAGCGGACAGAGAAGTCAGCCTACAAGAAATGCTCGCAGACTTCAACCAGCAGATGCACCCTCATCGACTCGAGATGTGCAATGACAAATACAGAATACAGTTCTGTCAGAAAGAACTTGCAAGGGAGCGATCCCTCCCAGCCGCAACTCTCAGATCCAGACGAGACAAAAACAAAATGATGATGTATAACGCATGCACAGCCCTTAGTATACTCATCTCTGCACGAAGGGAATTAAGCCAACACCGACAGAGTAATTCCACGCACTGACCCAACCTATGAACGGATAACAGCCCGGCCGCAAAACCATCAAGCAAATAGCCAGCCAGAACTGACCACAGCCACCATGACACTGACCAAAGCCAGCAGCCAATCCGGACCAACCAATCCGCCATGACACACAGTTACCAGCTACCAAACCAGCCCACTAACGCGAGAAAGCCCGCAGGACAATACAGCAAGGAACCAAAATTAGGCGAAAATATTCACCACAAGGAATCATGAATCAAGCATCAAACCACAAAGAAACTGACCTCAATATAGCAAGCCAGCAGGCAGCTGAACGAGGTCAAAATTTGACATTTTTGTTTCGATATCCAGTTTCCAGTTCATTGCACCGGGTTTTATCCAATATGGCTAGATCTCTCTTTACAGAACAACTAGCCGCCAGTTGTGAGCAGTGCACAAATCACGAACTCTGTAGCTGTGGCGATGATCCCCATTAATCTTGGTAAGAATTGCGCTCGTGAACTGACCTTCAGAGCGCAAGGCAAACGGCTTGACCACTTGGCCACGGAGACTTCCGGTTCGAAAATATGAAACAACAAAGGGTCATAGGCAGGCGATTTAACAGCAGACCGCTTTGTATTAATTCTGACAGCATTTCTGGGAAAGTGTAAAATGCTGAAGGTAAAGTTGCCGAGTAAAACCACAAACGGCCGAATCGTGCTACTGTCTGTAAATGGTTGCCAGTTCCACCAGTAAACACACAAAACTGACGACCAGCTGTGATTATAACTGATGGAATTTGCACAAAGGTGGTCCTCTTCCACAGCATCATACATGAATGAGTCTTCCTGCCTGCTCTTGTGAGATATTGGGCCCTTCACTGCTTGTTCTCCCCGTGTGGGTTCCGGGGCCTCAATTTGGGAAACACAAATAAAGACCCACTTCCTCCCTATCAGACATGCTGTAAAAGGTGAATAATTAGGGATTTTCCTTCTAAAGTCAGAGCCCATCTGCCTGATAGGTGAGGAACCAACAGTCTGCATACAAATAAGTAGATTGGTAAAATGGATGTGTATGAACAATTTAAAGAGCACAGTGGTAAATGAATGTATATGTTTGTATGTTTCAACTTCTCAAGGTGATAGAATATATATGGTTATTTCTTTAGTATTGTGTTTGATCACAAATCCTGAATTGTTTTGAACTTATTTCAAGAGTGTTAGAGGGAACAAATGTTATCAGTCCTAAATTAGAACATGTGTGATGTGATGCATTCCAAATCAGTCAGAAAAACAAAGAGAGGCAGAGTCACCAGTGAAGAACTACAAGCAGTTATAGACACAGTAACAATCTCATAGAAAACCCGTGGATGAAATGGTTTGGTCATCTGGTCAGCATATAACAAAATTAGTCGGCAGCTACAGGGTCATACATGAGAACAGCAGGCTACAGGTCAAGAGGCTGACCAAGAAAGAGATGGGTGGAGGAAGTAAAAGAGACTATAAAAATGCAGTATGACATAAACATAAGTTACACAACCAGCAAAAGACTGGTGACTACACTTAAGTCCTCTCTGCAGTGCTTTACAGAATAAACAGTAGGACAATAGAAAAAGAAATAAGAAGAGTATTATCCATATCTTGTTTCCTTTCCCAGCCAGTGATCAACAGCCAGTACTTTAAAGTTGTTATTGCATGAAACCTGTCAACTAATGTTGCTCTTCCTGTTGCTGTAGGTTTCGCAAGAGTGCCAAAGCTGCATCAGATGTAGAGTACCCAGCTTATGGCGTCACGGGCCCTATACAGGAGAAGGTTCCCTCCCCTGGGGATCGTAAGTTGGCCCAGAGTGCGCAGATGTATCATTACCAGCATCAGAAGCAGCAAATGATTGCCATGGAGAAGTAAGTGCTTTGTTTGCATCAAACATGTCTTATTATGAGTCCTGCAATCATTCACTTCAAACTTCTCTTACTGACTGAATGATTGTTTTAAACATGCTAGTTGTCTGTTTTTTTTCCCTTGAAGAGTGACTGCTGTCTAAATGTTTGATACCTTTATCTGTAACTCTTTCAATCCCTGGGGGCTAAGCATGTGAACACCAAGGGATGGTCATGAAAATATAACATTTCGAGAGTGTTAACACATGATAACAGACCAGACCATACTAATATAGCTGCTTGCACCACTCAAATGGTATAGATCTGACTGACCAGTGAATGTTGAGGAATACTATTACAATAATGCTTTACCAAATAACTGTGTTAGTTGTTAAATATTAGTAAATAAACAAGCAGTATGTTTATGGAAATTAGTAAATCGAAATAATATTTCCCCACTTTATATCATGGGGATCAAGGGAAGCTCAGTAAGAGATACCGAAATGAACATCGACCATTTGGTAATATATAGTAAAATATAAATGCAATCTATACCATTTGAGCTTGTTACAGAGACACTTTTTGAGCATTGTTACAGAGACACTTTTTGAGCATTGTTACAGAATAATAAAGACAGTAGCACTAGAACTAAGTGACACTGAAGATAAGACATTTTTGCTAATATATATTCTCTTTGTGCCAGCTGACTCTGTCATCATTGTACGCTTGGCATTAGATACATAACAGAGCTATTCTTCATCAAAACTGGACTCTATAAAAGACTCAAACACATCTTCTTCACTACTTCTTCATCTAAGTTCACATAAATAAAATCAGCACACTGTTTTATTTAAATATGAGGCAGCTGAAGCTGTAAATCATTTTGGGAGAGTCAAGAAGTCTGTATTGTTTTAAAACAGGCACTTACTAACCTGGTAAAGCTCACAAGCCAGTTTGCCAGAACACTGGTTTCAGGTTTTTGTAATGCCCACGACATGGAGGGTAAAGATTGTCTGCGTGTGGGTGAAATCAGGGCTGTGTTAAGACAGGCACACAAAAAAAACAGTGCACCTGGTCCAGATGGCTTCCGCTATGGAGCTATTGCTCAGCTGTCTGATATAGAGTTGCAGGAGCTGATGAGTATCTACAACAGCAGTATTGAAAGTGCATCAGTCAGTAAACAGTGGCTGCAGAGTTATCTGATACCTATGTAGAAGCCTGGTAAAGACCACGCAACAATACAGGGCTACCGTGTAATCACAATGCTGTTATAAAAAATAGTTGCCAAGAAAACATCATGCCATCTTGAGTAGCTAGCCTCCTTCCACTCACCCTGGGAGGAAGTCGCCCAAACAGAGAGTCCTAGGGGAATGCAGGGATCTTTGCATGTGATGTTTATGAGGGATTCCACTCAGGGATGGAAACATGCGGCTGCAACTGATCTTGAACCGTTTGACTTCTTGATTGGTCAGCTTCTTGAATTCCTTATTCATTGGATATTTTCGGTTCCCTTCAAGTGGAAGTTGGTTTTTAAATGTGTAACTGGGCATCTGAACCAATAACTATACACTCTGGTCTTCCGCAAGGTCCCCTTTTATGCCCGATATTTTTCAACATTTTCAAAATGAGAGACAGGGGCAAGCAGATCATGTGACCGGTAAGGACTCTGTCGTATGCTGATGACACTCGGGTGTACGGTCAAGATAGAGAACTGGAGTAGGTTTCTCAGAACCTTCAGACAGAACTCAACCACATAAGCAGGTGGTGTGACAAAGCGGGAGTGGTTGTCAGTGTGTCAAAGTCATCGGTGACATGGTTTTAATTGAATAACCATATCATAAACACACCAACAGTAAGTCTGTGTTCGGAGATCATGGAGAGAACTCGTTCAGTGAAGTATTTAGAAGTGTGTTTTGATCCCTGTCTTGGTTTTATGAGCATGTCAGCCACATTATAATGAAGGCAAAAGGACGTTCAACGGTGATAAGAATTATGGCTGCGACAGACTGTGAGCAACATAACCTGTTTTTCTTATACCAGAGTCTGATCCTTTCAGTAATTGTGTACACTCTGGCATTTCTGACTCTTGGCTAAGCACATGCGTATCTGTGTATCAGTGCTGATACACACCATCCATTGCACAGGGAGATTCGCATGAAGAAGGGTAGCAGGTTGAAGCAAGGAACATCCTGGGTGGGTCAGGCTGAGGACATTATTCAACAAGCTATTCAACTGAGGACATGGAACCTGGTGAGGAATGGATTCAAGTGCCAGCAGAGCGGTATTTTCAGTCTGAATAAAACTGGGTAAGGATTGCAGACAATAGTAATAATAGTAGTAGTAACAGCAGTAGTTGTAGCAGCAGCAGCAACAAAAGTAGTAGTCATTGCAACAGATGCAGCAGCTGTAGCAGCAGTAGTTGTAGCAGCAGCAGCAACAAAAGTAGTAGTCATTGCAACAGATGCAGCAGCTGTAGCAGCAGTAGTTGTAGCAGCAGCAGCAACAAAAGTAGTAGTCATTGCAACAGATGCAGCAGCTGTAGCAGCAGTAGTTGTAGCAGCAGCAGCAACAAAAGTAGTAGTCATTGCAACAGATGCAGCAGCTGTAGCAGAAGTAGTTGTAGCAGCAGCAGCAACAAAAGTAGTAGTCATTGCAACAGATGCAGCAGCTGTAGTAGTGATGGTGATGATGATAGTGGTTAAGGTATGTTACACCAACAAAAACATTCTGGATACCAGGACAACGTATGACCAGTAATATGGTCATAAACAGAAGCCCAAAAATGTGTTCAGTATGATATGTTCTCAGTATAAAACAGATGTGCCTGTATATTTCACAGAGCAAATGGTGATATGAAACATGATGCTTCTGAAGATGATACCGATGAAGACAACCTGGAGGGAGATTATACCGTGTATGAGTGTCCAGGTTTAGCTCCGGTATGTTCCTTGTCTTCGTCCCCTTCACTGTTTATATTATTGCCATCATTATCACAAAAACCACCATCATAATTGTCATAAACCACTTCTGCTGTTATGTGTCATGGGGAGGAATAGTTGGCAATCCAGTGCATGCTGGTGAACTCTGGCTGTTGTCATGCCATGAAGGCATCAAGTGTCTTTACAGTTGTCAATCCATATTTTTCATGGTGTCCTCTTGCTCTTGGGTTAGCTGCCTAACACCCCCTGCGGATCGGAAGGTCGTGGGTTTGCGTCCAAATGGAGCCGGACTTTTTTTCAGAAATGACCTTGACTCCCAGGTCGATCCAGCCTGGAGTGGGTACCAGGTGCAGTCCTGGAAAGTAGGTCGCTACAGTCTTCATTGTGTTTACTTATTCACCCTTTAAACATTGGACACCATTTCCAGCTTGATGCTGACCACATCACCTGCCAAGTGCTGATTGGTCTATCAAACTAAAAGTCTAGCCCTGTATTCCCTATACGCCTAAGAGCGTGAAAAAGGAACCTCATGCGCCTGTACCTGATCCTCTGAAATGTAGTCACACCACCATCATGTTCCATGATAAAGAGTTATTTATGTATGTACTTAACCTTACGTTACATAGATGACAAGGCTATGCTACAGGTTTACGCACAAGCATAGAAGGGGAAAGTGTAACCAGTGTGAACTTCAAACATTGTAAAGTAGAAGAGGAAAACTGAACTATAAGGAGTGTTATTTGCAACCTGTTCCTGCTGCACCTCGGGTAACTGCATACACTGAACATGACCATGTCATAGTCATGGGATAAGTACTGACGATTGAATAAAAGAGCATGTACTTATTGTGCATATATTCTGTTTCTGACCCTAGAGAAAATGGCGGGTTTGATTCAGAATCCATCCAAAGAAGCTGAGAGAGCAGTGATTCAGTTTGAAGGATGTCGACTAGTGGACATTCATTGAAGAAAGCAGGCAGCATACGGTAACAGATAGGTGTCAGATACAACAGTGACAGACTAGGAACAGATGTTTTCAAAATGACATGAGTTCGAGACAGATCTTCCATATAGAGTAGACATGTCTTTTAAGCCAAAGATAGAGGAGTGAGTAAGCAACACTATACACTTTATTTTTGCCCAAAGATAGAGTGAGTGAGAAAATAACACAATAAAGTGTATTTTTACCCAAGTGATTAAAAAATACTGTAAAATATCACTAGTTGCAAGTTTAGAACTGAAGTGCTTAGTTGAAACATGTTTGTTGAATTTAGTTGTCTTGCTTTCATATGATTGTTTCTCTCTGACAGACGGGAGAAATGGAAATCAGGAATCCATTATTCCGGGGAGAGGACACCCCAGTCACACCAGGAGAAGATATCACCGGCCAGCCTCATGAGCCTGAACCAAATTTGGAGAGGGGACACCAGTGAGGCCAGTGGGTGTCAGACATCTGCTCATCCTGTGCTCAGTTTACTGATAGAATAACTCTGCCATCGGTCACCGAAGAGCAGTCGACTTTCATGTAGTTACCTTTCTTGTGAGAGTCATCTCCCTTGTAAAGCTATCCTCGCTGGAGAGAAAGCTCTGTCTATTGAGCCCTGATCTGTCCTGTAATTAGAATGGTTTAGGATGTGTTACCTGTCTTTTTTATATAAGAGTTCTTGATAATACTTATCTCATGCATAACATGCATTATTGATAACAGGCATTGGTACTATGGAAAATAGGTGCTTGGAAGGGCCTGTGTGCCCAGTTTGTAATCCTTTAAAAATAAAATTTGTCGTTATCTCTCTATTTTAGTCTTCTCCAAGGTGTTACTGTTACAGAAACTTATGTTTGTAGCTTTTGTGTCCTATTGATGTCATCTGGTAGAAGTTGTCTGATGAGCAAAGCTATCAGTATTGATGATTTTGTTGTAGGCTAATGAAAGATGACAAATACACAGAAATGGGACACGTACAGGAGACAGATGATGGGGATTTTATCTGCAAAAGTTACTCTCCCTCTCCTCTGAATAAAAACAAAAATATACATGTTGTGGTTGTGTTTATGTATAAGTGTTGGGACTTGTCTAGTGTTTATGTTTAAATGTTGTGACTTGTCTGGTATTTATCTGTAAGTGTTGTGTTGTGACTCCTCTGGTGTTTATGTGTAAGTATTGTGTTGGGACTTGTGTAATGTTTATGTCTAAATGTTATTTTATGACATGTATAGTGTTTATGTGTAAATGTTGTGTTGTGTTGGAACTTATCTGGTGTTTATGTATAAGTGTTGTGTTATGACTTGTCTGGTGTTTATGTATAAGTGTTGTGTTATGACTTGTCTGGTGTTTATGTGCAAGTATTGTGTAGATGTTGTGTTGTAACTTGTCTGGTGTTTATGTGTAAGTATTGTGTAGATGTTGTGTTGTAACTTGTCTGGTGCTTATACTTACAACATTGTTTCTCGCCTGTGTCACTCGGATTCTTATTCACATTATTTGTCCATTTTGTTGTAGGCCTGTTGTAGATTGAAAATCTGTGAGCACCTCATCTCTTCCATTTGTCCTAAAACAGATGTTTGTTGCATCGAGTCCTTTTACAGACAAGTTCGCACTATTTTTGGTCAGTTAATGTGACTGTCTTATTAAGATCAGATTTGCCTTCCCTTACGCTATAGACAGTCTCTTGTTTGCAGATTTGTAATTGAAACATTTTATCATGGTACTGACCTACAAAGCCAGCTCATTGTCAGTACAGTCTACCAAAAGATTTTAAGCTTGGAACCTCTTGTTTGTCGCCCTTGTTGCCAAGAACAGGGAAGAGTATGATGTGTTCAAGTTATTCTTCCATCCCACCTTGTACTGTGAAGCTGAAACAGGGACCAAACATCAATACAGGCAGCAGCCAATCCACCAGCATAATCCACTAACATGTGACAAGATGGCAGACACCCTACAGCTTACAGTAACAACAAACCAAAATGTCTTGTTTACAACAAAAGGGCAGAAGAAGAAGAAGTTATCTGTGTTGTGTGCAGACTACCATTTTTTTAGACTACATCCAGGGCATATGTATCTCTGCATGACCTCAGTCTGTCATATACCTACACCCACACTTGTGAGATAGAGCCAGAACCCCAGGACACATCTCTGCATGACCTCAGTCTGTCATATACCTACACCCACACTTGCAAGATAGAGCCAGAACCCCAGGACACATCTCTGCATGACCTTAGTCTGTCACAAAGCTCCCCACTCTAGAATCTCCAAGAACATTGTCTTGGTAATTTTGATGTTGCTGAGTTTGAACTTTCAGCTGTTTCAGCCATTTTTCTTCTAAGAACAGATATTGCAGGCTCAACTACCACATGCATAAAATAAGGACTGTACAGTCCCCACAGTGTGCCTGTCAGACAGGACCACAAACACCTGAGCACATTCTGCAGGCCTGCCCACTGTACCTACACCTACAAAGAGAAACCTGGCCTTGAGAGCAAAGTGTGCAGAGCAAGCTGTGGGGAACAGGAAGGAAATGCAAGTGTCATGTGAGTTCCTAGAGGCAGCCCACCTGGTGATCTGATGGGAGCATACTAAACTGAATGCAAAGAAGAAGAACTTTCAGCTTTTAGGGGGTTAGAGGAAGAGGGTATAGCTCCATAGCAGCTGCATTTCACATCTGTGAGGATTTCCTCTGTCTGTGTATTAATGTAGGTCCATTTTGGACAGAGAGGTCCATACTGTCATGCATTTAGGTCAGGTTAGAGGTGACTGGCTTGACCTCTGTTAGCCAGGAAACAAGAGGCTTGATTCATAAAGGGGAATAATGGTCAACATCCAAAGATTTGTTTAGCCTGGGATAAGACAGGAGATCTTCATATATTCTCTGATAAAGGGGATGACTGATAATACATGGTGTCAGGTTTTTTTAAAAGGAAGGATAGAATTACTGGTATTAAGTAGGTAAATCTGATTAAATAAGATAAGGAATCGTAAAGTATTTGATCATACTGAGGATATCTTATCAGCATATGGTGAAGTGGTTGGTATAGAAAGAATTCAAATAACTGTCTTATATCTGATATAGTTCGACTAATTCAGTTGCATGTTTAGGTCTACAATGTCCGAAGTTCTCTGCTAGTTTTCAGATCAAATACTGGGCTGCCAGTAAGCATTGTTGCCACTTAGACCGATATCAAACACTAGACATCAGCCATGTTGTGTTTATATAGACTTGTGGTACATACACAAGGGACCAGACATTAAAACCTTATGTACAGAATTAACTGCAATTGGTAAACTCCTGATGGGCTACCTAAAGTGGATACTGTTGTGTTGATGTTACTTTCCACTTCAGGCTGTCATTTGGCCACCATAAGAATCATTGTTTTTCAAATTTTATTTTTTTAATAGCAGACAAACCTGTATTGTATAATCTCACCGAATCCACAACTTTGTGATGTTAATTTCTTTCTTTTTAACCTAAAATGCGATAAAAGTGCTTTTATTTTCACTCTGCCAATTTTCACTTTCCTTTTTACAAAAACATGTCAATGCATTCTTATGTTTTATTCTAGATTTTACCTAATTTAAACATATCATTTATGATTTTGTTCCAATTACCGCAGATTTTTAATGAATATTTTACTTGCAGTTCTTCATCTAATGTGTTTCAGCCACAAATAATTCAGTGTTCTGAATTCATGATAGAAATGGTATAGAAATGATTTTGAAAAGAATATTTGCTGTTTAAAACGTAAAATATTGTCTTTGAAATAAAAGTATTGAATCAACACATTACAGCAGACCATTCTTCTGACTGTGGGCTCTATAGGGGAGGCATGTCAAACTGAGGATTCCCCGAAGGTCATATTTGTGTTGTCATGATGGCCACACATAACACTGATTGCCACACAAAATAACTGTTTTGAAGCACATGTTTTAACAACAGGTGTGTTTTCAAGGCAAATTTGCCACAGGAGTGTTTTCAAGGCGTGCGGGCCACAGGTGTGTTTTCAAGGTGTGCGGGCCACAGGTATGTTTTCAAGGCGTGCGGGCCACAGGTGTGTTTTCAAGGCGTGCGGGCCACAGGTATGTTTTCAACGTGTGCGGGCCATCAGTTTAACATGCCTGGTTGATGGTACATGGTAGAAAGTGGTATTAAAAATCCACATCACAGCACTGGGGACACTCCCATGAGCGCTCTATTCCCATCTTCAGCAGCAAGTGCAGAGTTTCAATCCCAGTGGACCAGTAGCAGTCTGAAGAAGGGCTATATGTTAAAGTCCCCTTACAGGCCTGTAACATATCGGGAATATGAGGTAAGACGCATTGATACTGGGTCCCAGGTTGATTTATTTTGTAAATGTCAGCAAACAGAAATGAAGATTCTGCACAGACGGAAACAAAGCAGAAACTTTTTCATAAGTTTCTTCATCAGACTGATATCAAAAAGGAGAAATATTCAAAAATGATGTTATTTTTTTTACCTGTTGTTGACCCCAAAACTTGAGAGTTCTCTGCTCTTGGAAGATCTTCCCTTGCAACCGTTGAAGCCTCGTGTAGACTTGTTTGTCTCAGCAGACACAGACTGTGGCTTCCTCCAGAGCTGAAACTTTAGTTCCTTCCAAGTGGTTCCAGACTGTCCTTCTTATCCTCACTGACATCTCTGAACTTGTGTATTTTAGATTTATCAAGGTTTTTATGTCTCACTCGTTCAAAATTTTCTCTTAATTTCTGCATATTAAACTTGGCAATTCCCCGTTTTATCAGTTCACATCAGTAAAAATGTTTGCCCTTGTTTTGGGATCAACCATGAGTTACAACAGTAAATGTTTTTGATCAATTCCTATTTTTGATTTATCAAACTTTACTAAAGCGGTAATCAATACTGAAGATTATATTATTGTCCTTTTGTATAAGTTGTTGATATTTAATTCATTTGTATTTTTCTTGTATTTTCTTTTTGGTGGAAGGTCTTGATGCTTTAAAAAAAACAAGGTGTGGACTAGATGTCTGTGCTGTTGGCTCCAATAAAATCACTTGTAT
Source organism: Candidula unifasciata (assembly GCA_905116865.2). NCBI lineage: Eukaryota > Metazoa > Mollusca > Gastropoda > Stylommatophora > Geomitridae > Candidula > Candidula unifasciata. The sequence continues at coordinate 253,678 of CAJHNH020000849.1, read as the reverse complement.
TCTTTCACTCAGTGTGCTTGTTGTCTCATTTGTATGTATTGTTGAGAGTGTTACCTGTCCTAGTTGTTACGTAAAGAACAACTCAGACAGATTCAGTGACAGTGTCTCAAATTATGGGGAATCAGTCTTCTTCTTAGGCACTTTATTTTTTAAAATTATTTTCACTAAAAAGAAGTGCAGTTTATTAGATGTGTGATTCTGTATTTCAGAGTGCAATGAGCAAGGGACCTCCCCACCCCCCTACGTATCTCTACATGAATGCCATACCAGAGTTTTGCGAACATCATTTTTTTTCTTTAACTGAAAATAGTAAGCAGTTCACAGAATTCAGCAAATGCCAAAGTCAGAGCTATTTGTTTTGTCCAGTCTGATCTAACCGTTACCTCCAGGACACACGTACACAGATGAGGTAAATCTGTCATCAGTGGATTTGTTACCAAATAAAGCAATAATATTAAGTGTTAACCACAAATTTCTTTCACCAAAGACATGAATTACAAACACTGAACTTTCACTGAATTAGTTTAATTGACCGCAAAAAAAAAAAAACCCAGCAAAAACTAATCCAATAAAACAAATTTACCATAAAAATACTGAATGAAACCGTGAACATATACTTTATAATAGAAGAGACATCCTTCCATTTATGAATTGTTATGCTTTCTGTCTGGTCACGGTATAAGCAGTGAAGAGAAGAAATAGAACATACTGTGACAGCTGACAACAATTAATGCAAATAATAAGAGAAGAAGACAGTGAGAGGTTCTTTGTAGCCTTGTGTAAAAGCACAGCGAGATGTTGGCATCAGAACTTCAGGTTGATGCTAGAACACCGCTGTCGTGGTCAAGTATGCTCACCCACGCTAGTGACAAGGCACTTGATAGTCATACTTTGTGACAAAAGTGTAATGATCCATTAGTTGAACTCAGAACTGAATGACACACAGAATTTCATACATACATGACTTTAAAAGAAAATATATCTGCATTTCTCTTGCACTACCTTTTCACTAAATGAAAGCAAAGCTGGCTGGCTATTTGAAGTCACATCAATTATATATTTGAGTGCAGGCAGGCCTGCATCCATTCACAATCTGCTCAACCTTTTACTGTATGTATAACTAGAAATGAAACATCCATCACAATCTGCTGAACCTTTTACTGTATGTATAACTAGAAATGAAACATCCATCACAATCTGCTCAACCTTTTACTGTATGTATAACTAGAAATGAAACATCCATCACAATCTGCTCAACCTTTTACTGTATGTATAACTAGAAATGAAACATCCATCACAATATTTGTGACTTAGTTTGTATACGTGAGTGTAGAAAAGCAAAACCTCATTCACAATCTGTTCTACCTAGTATGTGAATATAAACCTATTTCTCCAGGACTGCCCCCCCCCCCCCCGACCCCCAAAATAGGCCTGAACCCTTAATATTGCCTAAAGAAATCCTTTAAAACAACCACCTATTTTACACTGACCACAAAGAAACGTAAACATTTATTTATCTAGTTAAAAAAAAAAATGGGGGGGGGGGGGGGGGGTTGGAATATTTCCCCTAAAAAATATAAGACATGAAGAGAGCGCTCAATAAACAAGAAAAGAGTTAAGCATTTCAATTAGCAGTTCTCAACCTGTGGGTCATGACCCCTATCAGGGGTCGAATGACCCCCCTCAACCAGGGTCGAATGACCCTTTCTCAGGGGTTACCAAAGACCATCGCAAAACATATATTCACTGAAGTAATGAGGTAATAACAAAAATAAAAGCATGGTTGGGGGTCACCACATTAGGAAGTTTGAGAACCACTGATTTAAAGGGAATGCACTCTCACAGAATATGGCTTTACATAAACCACTTGGTTTTCAAGAAAACCTCCACAACTTTCAATTTTTTAGTAACTATATTCATACCTAGACTTCTAAGCTCTGCGTAGACAAATACAAAACCTATAGTGTTAACTATGTGTTCTGTAAACATGACACGAAAGAAAAGTTGGTTAAATCACATTTCTGGTAAACTGGATGCAATCAAAAGTGTCAGTTTTGTGGATTCTCGGGTGTCTAGGTTGACAAAGAATTGACAAGGCCACAATCTTCTCTATCCAGTTTGTGTATTTGAGCACAGAAAACAATTTTGCAGGTCATTAACATTTTTCTCTATCCTGATGAGGTATTGTTTGTTGGCATCTTTCCAGATGTTGAGTTCAACTATGTTCTAGGAGGTGTAGGAAACACAGCCTGTAGCAATGACGAGTATCAGTTGCCAATGTAGGCCACAGATAAAGTTCCTTCTAAAAGCACAATGCCAGTACAGTCCTGTAGTGAGCATGTGTTGCCCAGGTAGCATGACCTTCTCTCTCAGTCTGCTCTGTTTATCCCGGTGGAAAGGTAACACTAATAAATCTGGAACAAGGCTTTTTTTGCACAAGCTGCCAGATCAGAAAATAAGTGCTTTATCAGAGCTCAAGAAATTCAAACTTTTTCACTCTTCTCTCCAAGAATTGTAGACATCATTCTCACTTCCCAGTACAGACATTCATTCCCACTTTCCAGTACAGACATTCATTCCCACTTTCCAGTACAGACATTCATTTTTACTTTCCAATAAAGAAATTTAGTCTCACTTTCCAGTGCAAAAAATCTTTTCATAATCTACAATTTAGTTAATGAATGAAGCCTTAAATATGATTGGCGCAAGCAGTCACTGCACTGTTTGTATGGGTGTCTGCGTGTATCCGTGTGTGTGTGCCTATGAATGTCTGTGTATGTGTCTGCCTATGTGTGTCTGTGTCTGCGTAAGAATCAGCGTGTGAGTATGTGTCTGTGATTGTGTGTGTGTTCATGTTTCTGCGAGTGTGTCTGTGTGCATGTATCTGTGTGGGTTTGTGTGTGTTTGTTTTTGTGCATATATGTGTGTCCACGTCTGTGTGTCTGCGGGTTTGTGTGTGTGTTTGGGTCTGTTCGCGTATGTCTGCATTTGTTTCTGTGGGTGGCTGTGTGTGCATGTATGTATCTGTATGTGTGTGGAATGTGCATGTCTGTGTGGGTAGGTAGGTATGTATGTGGGTGAGTGGGTGCGTGTGTTAATGTGTGTGTGAAAGTATGTGGGTGTGTATATATGCATGTTTAAGTGAGTGGGTGGATGTGTGTGTGTGCGCTAGAGTGTGCATGCATTTTACCACCTATGCTTTTGTTTTCTTTTGTTTTCTATTATCATATGAATGTAACACATGCTTATTGACTTTAAAAAAAAAACTGCTGTGTGAAAGACGGGTGTCAAATGTAAGACAGGCCTGCGAGCCCAATTTATAACCCTTTGAAAATAAAGTTTGTCGTTCGTTCACTATCTAAAAGAGACCACCTAATATAATGGTTGGGATTGAAGGGGAAAAAATCACACATCATGCAACTGTTGACAGTGAAAGTTGGGATTGAAGGGAAAACAATCACACATCATGCAACTGTTGACAGTGAAAGTTGGGACTTGCATCTCACAGCTTTACTGTGGTTCTTCTACTCTCCCGCTTCACCGCTTCAGGTGCCGATGGAGATGTAAGGTTCTGCTTCTAGGTTTTCCAGCAGCCTCGACCATAGTCACATTGTGCTGTTGTAGAGTTTCTCTGATGTTATTTTTCTTTTTCTTGGTGTGCCCCTTGCTCTACATCCCTCTCCTCTTGTTTTGTATGCCTTGTATGGTGTCACAAGTCATTCTTTCCAAGTGGGCAAACTATCTGCTGTGCTGTCTTTTGATGTTAAAACTGTTTCTGTGTCAACTTCTTCTCTGACATTCCTGATTTGATCTTTTCTGGTCACTCCTGCTGCACTTCTCAGACATCTCATTGCCATGGTTACTAGTTTTCTTTCCTGGTTTGTTGTGAGTGGCAGCATAAGATGGGAATGAATATGCTTTGTATGAGATGTTTCTTTGTGCTGATTAGGACTGCCTTATGCTGTAAGAGACCGCGGCTAGCTGTCCCAATACTTGGTTTGTTTTACTGCATCAGATATTACTTTCTTCATCAAGTTTCTTCTCTTCGGTGAATGTTGTTCCCAGATATTTAAACTCAGATTTTGTTTAATAAGTGTACTCTAGGCTATATTTAAGTTCTGCTTCTTTCTTCCTATTGACATTACTTCTGTGTAGTTTTTTTTAGTGATCATTATCATATTGTTTGTTTCATATTCTGTATTCATATGGTGTAAACTCTTTTTTAATTTGTGCCTGTAACAAATGGGTAAAAAAAAAAATCTGCACAGGATAAAATGGCTTAAAAAAGAGAGGCAATGTGTCCCACATCAATCACAATGAAATAGAATCTACAATACAGTAATAAATTAAATTGTGAACAAAGCAAAATGACAGAAAAACACAAGAAATGGTATTCTTTCTGCTATAATCAATACTTAGACTGAGAAATGTTTTTCTAAAGATTTGCATGACAAAACTTTTAGTTTCCATTATAACTTTTGCGTAGGCAAGTTGTCCTGATTTTATTAAATGCTCTTAATGTCACCGAAATATACTGATTGTGTTGTGTGTCAGCGATAAATGAGAACACAAAAATGATGCATACAGAAGTACAAAATTGGAGAGCTTCAGGATGGATAATCAATGATGGTTGCAGGTGTGAGGATGTTCATTTCTGGTGTGTCGGGGAGGACGGATCAAGCATGGATTTTCTTCTGGCAGTTTCCTTGGAAATATTCTGGTGAAGTTTGTTTAGTCGATCCTGAGGAAATACAAACAACACATTCATGTTTGGGGAAAACAACAAAAACCTAGATCATTCATCCCCAGTGCACAGACGCTACTTGAGTGCTGGACATAAGAAGAGGTAAGATAACCTCATCATCATTATCATGTGTGTGGTAGGTCTTTTGTAAAATGTGGATTCTAAAAGACCAACTGGAAAAACGAGTCTCTTGCCACTTACCTGCTTCTTACTGAAGCTGCTGTGGTGTAGTAATTAGTTCCCTTGCTTGTTAAAACAGTTGGTCTAGTTTAAATCCCAAACTAGGGCAAGATTTTTTTTTTACCAGTCAATTCAGCATGATTAAAACTGATGGCACTGACACTTCTGACAGTAGTGACACACCACAACGGCACTGGCATACTCTGACAGTAGTGACACACCACAATGGCAGTGACACACTCTGACAGTAGCATCTGTGACAAGACAGCCACGTAATATTTTAAGATCTCTCTAATAACCCATGTCCACCACTATGCTATCCGATCCCTGACATTTCCTCAATATATGGTTTTAATTATACTTTAGGGGGAGGGGGGACAGCAACAATGAATGCCATATTTTACCAATGCCTAATGCGCCAGCTGATCCCTGATACATCAATACAACACTATCAACCTGTACATTCTCTACAATACTAAGCGAAACATAAGATTACGAACCTGTACGTTCTGTAAGATACTGCTGACCAACATAACGCGTCTTCGGGAGTTGTTCAACTTTTTCATGTACGGCTCCAGCTCCAAGGGCACAGGATCAGTCTCTGCGATTTTCTTGAGGTCTAGGAAACAAAAACACTGACGATAATTTGCTGGAAATGATGAAATGAATGTTTTTCACTGAAGTGGTTGGACCACCCTAAAATGGACATCAGGAAGTAATAGTGGCTGACCTAGATAATGTCCCCATCACTGTTCGAGTCTCTGTTGGTCCAACAAGACAGAAGCCTGGACAATTAATAAACAAGCTAAACTATTTCTTGAGGTCTCAGAGATGTGGTTTTACAGAAGAATCGTTAGAATTACCTGGACAGCTAAAAAGAGCAACCCAGATGTCTTGAATAAGGAAGGTCAGAGCTGGAAAACAACTTATCACAAAAATCAGAAAGACAGTCATCATTCTTTGGTCATTTTATGAAAAGAGGGATAACTAGAACATATTATAACCAATAGAAAGATCTGTGGAAAAAGAGGAAGACAGAGCGAGAAGTTTGAACTGATACAGGCAGTTGCAGATCGCAGAGTGTAAAGAGGTTGTGCTGCCCTCGCCAGTCGGCAAGGCACTTGACAATGATGACAGGACACACACATAAAATTACTAAGAATGTAACCTGGCATATGTATTGCAAGAGGCCAGACTGGGGAAGGTTGGGGTAGTGATAACCTCATTCTGTAGAACACTGTAACTACAAAACTCAACCTCTCAGAATCAGTTTACAATGAGTTATTTCCCATGCTTCACCAGAAGATCAAAAACAGGAGGAGAAGAAGAAAAAGTAGAAGAAGAATAAAGAAGTCAGATGCTATTTGTACATACCTTCACAAAAGCTGTCAATCTGTTGTCGCAGCTCCACCTGGCTGTGCCTGGACAGAAGATTGTAAAACGTTATAAAACTTTTGTTGTTTGTTTTTTTTGCATTACGCAAAGACTACTGTAAATTTTTGCAATCTTGGACGGTTAAAATCCCAGTGTTGGTTCTGGGTCCTAGTTTCGGGGGAGATAAAAAACAAAAAAGCTGCCTGCACTTTATTAACCATATGTTGAGGGTCAACTGAAAGTGAGGGTCAACTGAAAGTGAGGGTCAACTGAAAGTGAGGGTGTTTTTTTTTTAAAATCCCTAATTATTAACTCATTTTTGTCACGCATCTGTCATTATTTAGAGTTAGGAAAAACCTAATACTAATACATAACAACTTTACTTGGATCCCTACTTCTTATACATCTAGTCTCTCTTTCGATCTTCGTCCCCATATTATGGTGGCTAAACAAATACCTTAACAGGGCCTCAGTCGTGTGTAAAATACGGAAGCTATCCTCCGAACAACGGGCACAAAAGATGGTGGCCGCAAAATATCCTTATGAGCCTCAGTCACTTGTCAATTGCGCACTTCCTGCAATGAACAAATGGCTGGCACCCTGTTGGAGTTTTTGTTTGCCCTCGATAATATTGACCCGTTACTCTGAGGCAATCCTAGTTTTGCCGCGATTTGTTCCTCGGCAGGAACTCTGCAATTTGAATATGACTAAGGCCCTGTTAGGGTATTTGTTTGGCGGCCATAATATGGGGACGTAGATGGCACTCTTCCGAATACTGGTCCCAAATTATTTACTGCCAAAAACATCCCTTTTAGAGACCTCTTGAGGTCCTGAAAGGGATTTTTTTGTCTTTGAATAATAAGGGATCGTTATTCGGAAGAGTGCCCCTATATCTAACATATACTGAAATCTCGGATATCCTCCGAATAACGGTCCTAAATTATCAAGGTGGAAAATATACCCTAACAGGGCCTCAGTCACATGTCAATTGCGCACTTCCAGGGACTATAATGCCACGGCCAACTTGCGAACATCCGCCACTGCCGAGAGTATCCCCCATGCCGCTCATGCGGAGTGGATTGGGGCTAAACTAGACGGATAGGACTCACGAGCATATACAACGAAGGAAGCTGCAGGAGATGCAGTAGCTGCTGCTCATGAGTCCTAGCCATCTAGTTTAGCCCCAATCTACGCCGCGTGAGCGGCGTATGGGATACTCTCGGCAGTGGCGGAAGACGACGGAAGTGCGCAATTGACACGTGACTGAGGCCCTGTTAGGGTCTATTTTCCGGCTCGATAATTTAGGACCGTTATTCTCAGGATATTTAAATGACGCAGATAATTCACTGAATGAAAGGTTATTGGATTTAGTTTTATCGCCTCTAAATGATAGTTAAGTTTTCATAATTTTTATAAAATTATTAAATTATATCATTAAATTTGAGTAATTGGACAATTCATAGTAATAGTATAACTATAATGTACCTGCGCCAATCACATGACATGTTAGAGAATGGAATGGAACAGACTACCTGACATCCTGCACCCTGTTGTCGATCTCTTCAACAGCAGGTTTTAAAATATCCACCAGACCCCTAGCGATGGCATCTCTGTTGTCGGTGTCCATGGGTTTCTCTCCGTAGAGGGACATCAGGTCGTCAGCCGTGGGACCACAACAGATAATGTCTTACTAGTTTTGTCTCCTCCCCCTAACTACTTCCTGTCTTATCAAAAAGTTTCAACGTTCAACACACGGAACAAATTATATATGTTTTTCTACACATCCTCTTGTACACTTGAAGTGTCGAGTGAGATATATTGTTCTTCTTCTTGTTTTTTTGGCCGCCTCTACCATTGACATTTTGCGCTGTTGTCGAGTTTATCTGATGTAATCTTGCCATATTGTTCTTGGTCTAATTCATGCTTTACATCCTTTTCTTTTCGTGTATCTTCTTCTTTCGTTCGCTTGAAATATATTATCTATACCTGCAATGATGTGTGATGTCTGTTGTAGCGACCCATAAGGTTTGGCTTGCACCGATATTTTAGTGTATTCCTTAAATGGCATGGTGGAACAGGGAATTCCTTCTGCAGTCCATTTGATTTGCCGTCTTTGTGAGTAGTTTAGAATTGGTTTGATGCCAACTTGCACTCTTGTGACCTCATTCTTGTTTTTGTCTCTTCTGGTCACGCCTGCAGCCATTCTCATAATCTGTTTTTCTCCCCATGGTTACTAATGTTCTTGTCTGGTAGTCTGGTAGTCTTAGTTTCAGCTTCATAGCAAACGGGTCACCCCATCGTTGCTCCGCTCCTGTGCCAACGAATCACACATAGCATGTTTATCACATGTCTGATTTGTTGTGAGTGAACATGTCTGGCACTGGGAACTTAGAGTGGGAATGAATTTTCTATGAGACATTTCTAAGTGCTGGCTGATTGGAATTGTCTCGTTCACTGAACGGGGGCTAGCTGTCCCAATACTTGGTCTGTTTTACTGCATCAGATGCTTATTTCCTTCTCCACTTTCCCATCATCGGTGAATGTTGTTTCCAGATATTAAAACTCAGATGCATGTTTAATGCCGTTGCACACTATGTTGCTATATTTAGGTTCTACTTCTGTCTTCCTATTGACATTCATCATCATAGGGTCTCGCCGACTGGTGTGGGCGATCATGTCGTTCCACAATCTGCGATCCGCAACTGCGTGTATCAGTTCGTGTGCTGACACCCACCCTTGACCCAATAAAAACTGTCAAGAATCTTCTCATGCTGTCTTCCACTGTCTCTCTTTCCACATATCTTCCCAGTGGCCCAACTTCTTCCATTTTCTCTCTTCCCATAACGTGAACAAATAATGATGACTGTCTCCTTCTGATGTTTGTGATAAGTTGTCCTGTGGCGCTCACCTCTTTCAAAACATCTGGGTTGCTCTTTTTAACTTTCTGAGGAATTTTAGGGACTCTTCTGTAAAGCCACATCTCTGAGGCCTCAATATAGGCCCTATTGTTAGGTTTGTTAATTAATTGCCCAGGCGTCTCAGCCATATGTTAAAATTGGCTCTAAAAATCATGCTAGAATTCTTTTCCTAGCCTCCAATGGCATTGATTTATTTCATAAAATGTTCTTCATGTTGTAAAATGCAGTTTCTACCTGTCCAGTTATATTCTTTATCTCTGTGATATATCTTCCATTAGTTGTTATCCGTGTGCCTAGATACTTAAATCTCTGTAATTGTCATAAAATAACGCCTTTGACTTTTATTATATATTTTGGCACTAATCTTTTCTTGCAAATCACCATTACCACTGTATTTCCATTATTCAAACCGAGGCCCATTTTATTACTCTCTACCACCACATATAAGTACTGGACGTAAATTTGCCTAGAGAAACTACACAACAACCAGGGGCTGCTGGGGTTGGTTCTGCAACGTCCTGTAAAGGATACGCAAGCTAACCTTACCACGACGTCTGTCAATTCCTGTAGTTCTTTCTGACTTATCGCTATCAAGGCGGTGTCATCCAATGTCAGTGCAACATCTCACAGCCATGTTCGAAGAATAGAGGAACGATAGAGCACTTTGGTGGCAGTGAATCCACATCACTCGCCAGAATGGCAGACTTGGGAATTAAGATCGGCATAGCAAAAAAACGAGACGCACAGCAGACACGCCGGAAGACTTGTTAATCAACATAGAACTGGTACTATTAGCCATCGGACGTTGGGGTTCATACTGAGGGGAGGATCTGAGCACCTATGGACATGCCCGGAGTGCAATGATGATAACCCAACTAACTAACTAACTAACTAACTAACTAACTAACTAACTAACTAACAAAGAATGTAAAATGAATAATATGAGAATCAACACTGAAAAGACAGAATAATCTTTCTTCTGCTGTATTCGCCCTTTCTAGATTGGTCAGCACGTTGTGTTGGGATTCACAGCTAGGCTGCGATATCTGTACCTTTCTGCCCAACACATCTGAATTTAGCGAATCCTTCTTCTTCTTCTTCTCTTCCACCTTGTACCTCATCGAAATGTTCGTTGATGAGCTCTGTCAAGAGCACTATTAAGACTGATGTTCATTTCTGTAAGGCTGTTCTTAATGCCATCACTCCATATTTTCCGAGGTCTTCCACTCGCTCTATACCCGTTGTAACGTTTTAGTGTGGCTCGCTGTGGCGGATAGTAACAGGGCATTCTTGTTAGGTGTCCAAACCACTTCATTTGTTGTTCTTTGATGACCTGAAAGACTGGCTTTATTCCTAGCATTCGTCTGATTTCATGATTTCGTATTCTGTCTTTCCTTGAAACTCCTGCAGCTCTTCTAAGGCATTTCATCTCTGTTCGTATTTAACGATATGCTTGAGGGGCGGTAATTGAATTTTAAAATTATTATTTTCTCTCAAGCACTGGGCCCCTGTACCCGCATAAGATTGTGAGTTCCCTTGTGCTGATGTTAGTTATAAGGGACGTAACTATAATATTTCCGGCCACGAAATCATATTTATGAGTTGTCGGACCGCCACAGCCAGCTGAATATTCTATGTAGGTCTTATATTCATAACACACTCTTGATATAAGCTGTACGGGCGTGATAGAAGCGTTGAAAGATGTTCATAGACATCAACAATCTGTGACATACTGACAAATTACTAGTCAATAAATCAATAAAGCATCGTCCAAGCAACGAAGATTAGTGGCAGTTCATCACAACAACAACAACTACTACTACTACTACTACTACTACTACTACTACAACTACTACTACTACTACTACTACTACAACTACTACTACAACAACTACTACTTTACAACAACTACTACTACTACTACTACTACTACTACTACTACTACTACTACTACTACTACTACTACTACTACTACTACTACTACTACTACTACTACTACTACTACTACTACTACTACTACTACACTACTACTACTACTACTACTACTACTACTACTACTACTACTACTACTACTACTACTACTACTACTACTACTACTACTACTACTACTACTACTACTAATACTACTTACTACTACTACTACTACTACTTCTACTACTACTACTACTACTACTACTACTACTACTACTACTACTACTACTACTACTACTACTACTACTACTACTATACTACTAATTCTACTATACTACTACTACTACTACTACTACTACTACTACTACTACTACTACTACTACTACTAATACTACTACTACTACTTAATACTACTACTACTACTATACTACTACTACTACTACTAATGTTCTGTCTCTGACGACTATGCTTGTATACTGACAGACTGCTCCTGTACCACCGCTTTATGACATGACGCCACCTTTAGCCAAACTTACCCTTTGATTACTGCTGTCTACCTGTAACCTTCCCCACTTCTGCTTCACCCGCCTTTACATGTTTACCTTATCTACATGTTACCTTATCTTCAAATTTCAACCTTAATTATCTCTTGCTAACTTGTCTTTACATTCTAACCGTACTTGCTTACTGCCCACTGCCGTCAGAGAGTAAACCCTAGCCACCTACTGTGCGCCCACCCCCTGACATGATAAGGTGATGGTTGAATATTTTTAGACTGCCTGAGCCAGCAAGTTGTGGAGGGGAAGCTGGGTGAGGAGAAACAGCCGCACATACATGCCGTGATTGTAACTGACTAGCAGAGCATGTTGAGAAAGCTAGAGCCAGGCATGCTCCACGAAGAGTGGCAAGCATCACTTCAGAGGTCTCGGGTAGTTAGCATTCTTTGGATACTTTCTTCGGGTTATACCGGTGTGTTGGGAAATGAGCAGGCAGATAGACTAGCCGGTTCTGCACCGCTTGGTGGTAAACTGACGTATGACAGGCTGGATGCTGTGAGGGCTCACTGGGAGCGAGCGAACAGTGCGGAGGCACATTGCGGTCTGAGGAGAATGGCGCTGCGAGGAGTTACCAGGGAATCTGGTCGACGCTCTCAACACTCAGGGAAAGGACGAGAGACGGGTTTACAGTTACTGATGTCATCGGAATTGTAATTCGCTTGCTGCTGAAGATGGGAACGGAGCGCTTATGGGAGTGTCCCAGGTGATATGATGTCGATTCTTAATTCAACAATCAACAATCTTGTAAATGATTGATTTGATTTGATTCAAGAACCGACATCACAGCACTCGGGCATTCCCATAGGCGCTCCGTCCCTAGCTTCAGCAGCCAGCGAAGAGTTCCGATACTAAAGGTGCCAGTAGCGTTTCTGATTAAACGTCCGTCTTGAAATTCCTCAGAGCCTCGAGCTTCTGCCAGAACCTCTTGTCACCCCCAACTGCATCATTCTCCCCAGACTGTGGTGATCCATCTACTCTTATTATTATTTTCTCTCAAGCACTGGGCCCCTGTACCCGCATAAGATTGTGAGTTCCCTTGTGCTGATGTTAGTTATAAGGGACGTAACTAGAATATTTCCGGCCACGAAATCATATTTATGAGTTGTCGGACCGCGCCACAGCCAGCTGAAATTCTATGTAGGTCTTTATATTCATAACCACACTCTTGATATAAGCTGTACGGGCGTGATAGAAGCGTTGAAAGATGTTTCATAGACATCAACAATCTGTGACATACTGACAAATTACTAGTCAATAAATCAATAAAGCATCGTCCAAGCAACGAAGATTAGTGGCAGTCATCATCATGTTCGGTCTCAATTCCGGCCATCCCCCTGTGGGATGCAATTTTTTTGTTATATCGAAGCCCCCCGTCCTAGATGTTGCCAGGGACCGCAAAATAGCCCGCCCATAAATATGGTCTAATCGCTGCACGTGGTTTCTGGGACCTTTCCACCGGTGATCCTCATCCACATGGTGGCACTTTGTGTCATCTGGTGTTTATCACTTGTGTGATGTCCTTGTGGGGTAAAATTTACTACTGCTATACTACTACTACTACTACTACAATACTACTACTATACTACTACTACTACTACTACTACTACTACTACTACTACTACTACTACTACTACTACTACTACTACTACTACTACTACAACAACTACTACAACAACAACAACTACTACTACTACTACTACTACTACTACAACTACTACTACTACTACTACTACTACAACTACTACTACAACAACTACTACTTACAACAACTACTACTACTACTACTACTACTACTACTACAACTACTACTACTACTACTACTACTACTACTACTACTACTAATACTACTACTACTTCTACTACTACACTACTACTACTACTACTACTACTACTACTACTACTACTACTACTACTACTACTACTACACTATTACTACTACTACTTCTAATACTACTTCTACTACTACTAGTACTACTACTACTACTACTACTACTACTACTACTATACTACTACTACTATACTACTACTACTACTACTACTACTACTACTACTACTACTACTACTACTACTACTACTACTACTACTACTACTATACTACTACTACTACTACTACTACTACTATACTACTACTACTACTACTACTACTACTACTACTACTATTAATACTACTACTACTACTACTACTATACTACTACTACTACTACTACTACTACTACTACTACTACTACTACTACTACTACTACTACTACTACTACTACTACTACTACTACTACTACTACTACTACTACTACTATACTACTACTACTACTACTACTACTACTACTACTACTACTACTACTACTACTACTACTACTACTACTACTACTACTACTACTATAATACTACTACTACTACTACTACTACTACTACTACTACTACTACTACTACTAATGTTCTGTCTCTGACGACTATGCTTGTATACTGACAGACTGCTCCTGTACCACCGCTTTATGACATGACGCCACCTTTAGCCAAACTTACCCTTTGATTACTGCTGTCTACCTGTAACCTTCCCCACTTCTGCTTCACCCGCCTTTACATGTTTACCTTATCTACATGTTTACCTTATCTTCAAATTTTAACCTTAATTATCTCTTGCTAACTTGTCTTTACATTCTAACCGTACTTGCTTACTGCCCACCTGCCGTCAGAGAGTAACCCTAGCCACCTACTGTGCGCCCACCCCCTGACATGATAAGGTGATGGTTGAATATTTTTAGACTGCCTGAGCCAGCAAGTTGTGGAGGGGAAGCTGGGTGAGGAGAAACAGCCGCACATACATGCCGTGATTGTAACTGACTAGCAGAGCATGTTGAGAAAGCTGGAGCCAGGCATGCTCCACGAAGAGTGGCAAGCATCACTTCAGAGGTCTCGGGTAGTTAGCATTCTTTGGATACTTTCTTCGGGTTATACCGGTGTGTTGGGAAATGAGCAGGCAGATAGACTAGCCGGTTCTGCACCGCTTGGTGGTAAACTGACGTATGACAGGCTGGATGCTGTGAGGGCTCACTGGGAGCGAGCGAACAGTGCGGAGGCACATTGCGGTCTGAGGAGAATGGCGCTGCGAGGAGTTACCAGGGAATCTGGTCGACGCTCAACACTCAGGGAAAGGACGAGACGGGTTTACAGTTACTGATGTCATCGGAATTGTAATTCGCTTGCTGCTGAAGATGGGAACGGAGCGCTTATGAGAGTGTCCCAGGTGATATGATGTCGATTCTTAATTCAACAATCAACAATCTTGTAAATGATTGATTTGATTTGATTCAAGAACCGACATCACAGCACTCGGGCATTCCCATAGGCGCTCCGTCCCTAGCTTCAGCAGCCAGCGAAGAGTTCCGATACTAAAGGTGCCAGTAGCGTTCTGATTAAACGTCCGTCTTGAAATTCCTCAGAGCCTCGAGCTTCTGCCAGAACCTCTTGTCACCCCCAACTGCATCATTCTCCCCAGACTGTGGTGATCCATCTACTCTTATTATTATTTTCTCTCAAGCACTGGGCCCCTGTACCCGCATAAGATTGTGAGTTCCCTTGTGCTGATGTTAGTTATAAGGGACGTAACTAGAATATTTCCGGCCACGAAATCATATTTATGAGTTGTCGGACCGCCACAGACAGCTGAAATTCTATGTAGGTCTTATATTCATAACACACTCTTGATATAAGCTGTACGGGCGTGATAGAAGCGTTGAAAGATGTTCATAGACATCAACAATCTGTGACATACTGACAAATTACTAGTCAATAAATCAATAAAGCATCGTCCAAGCAACGAAGATTAGTGGCAGTCATCATCATGTTCGGTCTCAATTCCGGCCATCCCCCTGTGGGATGCAATTTTTTTGTTATATCGAAGCCCCGTCCTAGATGTTGCCAGGGACCGCAAAATAGCCCGGCCATAAATATGGTCTAATCGCTGCACGTGGTTTCTGGGACCTTTCCACCGGTGATCCTCATCCACATGGTGGCACTTTGTGTCATCTGGTGTTTATCACTTGTGTGATGTCCTTGTGGGGTAAAATTTACTACTGCTATACTACTACTACTACTACTACAATACTACTACTATACTACTACTACTACTACTACTACTACTACTACTACTACTACTACTACTACTACTACTACTACTACAACTACTACAACAACAACAACTACTACTACTACTACTACTACTACTACTACTACTACTACTACTACTACTACAACTACTACTACTACTACTACTACTACTACTACTACTAATACTACTACTACTTCTACTACTACACTACTACTACTACTACTACTACTACTACTACTACTACTACTACTACTACTACTACTACTACACTATTACTACTACTACTTCTAATACTACTTCTACTACTACTACTACTACTACTACTACTACTACTACTACTACTACTACTATACTACTACTACTATACTACTACTACTACTACTACTACTACTACTACTACTACTACTACTACTACTACTACTACTACTATTAATACTACTACTACTACTATACTACTACTACTACTACTAATGTTCTGTCTCTGACGACTATGCTTGTATACTGACAGACTGCTCCTGTACCACCGCTTTATGACATGACGCCACCTTTAGCCAAACTTACCCTTTGATTACTGCTGTCTACCTGTAACCTTCCCCACTTCTGCTTCACCCGCCTTTACATGTTTACCTTATCTACATGTTACCTTATCTTCAAATTTTAACCTTAATTATCTCTTGCTAACTTGTCTTTACATTCTAACCGTACTTGCTTACTGCCCACCTGCCGTCAGAGAGTAACCCTAGCCACCTACTGTGCGCCCACCCCCTGACATGATAAGGTGATGGTTGAATATTTTTAGACTGCCTGAGCCAGCAAGTTGTGGAGGGGAAGCTGGGTGAGGAGAAACAGCCGCACATACATGCCGTGATTGTAACTGACTAGCAGAGCATGTTGAGAAAGCTGGAGCCAGGCATGCTCCACGAAGAGTGGCAAGCATCACTTCAGAGGTCTCGGGTAGTTAGCATTCTTTGGATACTTTCTTCGGGTTATACCGGGTGTGTTGGGAAATGAGCAGGCAGATAGACTAGCCGGTTCTGCACCGCTTGGTGGTAAACTGACGTATGACAGGCTGGATGCTGTGAGGGCTCACTGGGAGCGAGCGAACAGTGCTGAGGCACATTGCGGTCTGAGGAGAATGGCGCTGCGAGGAGTTACCAGGGGATCTGGTCGACGCTCAACACTCAGGGAAAGGACGAGACGGGTTTACAGTTACTGATGTCATCGGAATTGTAATTCGCTTGCTGCTGAAGATGGGAACGGAGCGCTTATGGGAGTGTCCCAGGTGATATGATGTCGATTCTTAATTCAACAATCAACAATCTTGTAAATGATTGATTTGATTTGATTCAAGAACCGACATCACAGCACTCGGGCATTCCCATAGGCGCTCCGTCCCTAGCTTCAGCAGCCAGCGAAGAGTTCCGATACTAAAGGTGCCAGTAGCGTTCTGATTAAACGTCCGTCTTGAAATTCCTCAGAGCCTCGAGCTTCTGCCAGAACCTCTTGTCACCCCCAACTGCATCATTCTCCCCAGACTGTGGTGATCCATCTACTCCTCCGAATTATACACGCTCTCCCACAAAGTACTAACCACTTCTGCCTTATCATGTATCAGTATTCCACCAAGTTGAGCAGAGCTAGCCAATCTGTCCGCCTGTTCATTTCCCAACACACCGGCGTTACCCGGTGAAAAAATCCAGACAATACTCCTCACTCGTGTCCTCCGCAGCGAAGCATACCACTTTGCACGAAGCATACCTGTTCTGATCTTCCTCAGCATGCTTTCTGAATCAGAATCAGGGTGTGTGTGTGTGTGTGTGTGTGTGTGTGTGTGTGTGTGTGTGTGTGTGTCGTGTTCTCTAGCCAGCGGAAAGCTGCAGTGACCGCCTCCACCTCTATTCTTAAGCTGGATGTTGTGGTATCATATGCTAGGCTCTCCTGCACCAAACGTCGACCATTAACTTTTGCCAAGAAGCCCCAAGCACATTTTTTGCCTCTTAACACTGAACCATCTGTGTAAATGATCAAATCCTCTGAGCGAGCATTATCTACTATTAAATGCTAAATTTCCACCTCTGTGGCACCTGCTGGCCAGTCTCTGCATTCCCGGCTCAGTGTGATGATGACCCTACACAAGTCTGACTGTTCAGGTGGCACTTTGACCCACTCGTCTCCTCGCCTTATGTTCTCAAGGATGCAAACCTGTCTGATTGTGACTTCTGCCTGAGCCATCCATGACCTCCCTCTTATCAGCCGCTGATCCTTAACTGCACCCAGAGCTTCATGCAGAGGGTGGTCTGTGTCTGCAGCTATCCTGAGATATGACTTTGCCTGCAGCACCTTGTGCCTACCTGCAACCGTCGGCAAACCAATGATATATCGCATACTCACCACTGGGGTGTCTCTGGTGCAACCCAGAATGACCCGCATAGCCGCGTTCTGTGTGCACTCTAGTTTGTCCATCTGACTCTTTGAGACGGTAAGCAGTCCCAGGCCATAATCAACCACTGACAGGATCAGGTGCTGATATAGTGTGAAAAGCATTCTCTGCTCTATGTCAATTGCAGTCATAGTCTTGAGTGCACTAAGTCCTTTTTGGCATCTCGTCACAACACTCTCCACATGGTCCTTAAATGGCAGGCTCCTGTCAAATGTAATTCCCAGATACTTCAGTTTGCTCTCTCTGTTGACGTCTCTACCATCTATCGTGAGACTTGGGACATTAGTTTTAACGATTTTGTTGTCCAGAGAACACCACAAAACAGACGCCTTTTCCGAGTGGACGACATTTCTGTACACCACTCAGTCACTTTGTCTACCGTCACTTGTAGCTCCCGTGCTGTTTGTTCCCTCTCTCTCCCTGCCTATATGCAAGAATATCATCCACAAAAGTCAGTATCCTTCCAACTCCTGGTGCTTCTAGGGTTGCAATCTTGCTCGTATACACGTTGAAGAGCACAGGCGAGATGGCGGATCCCTGTGGCAGTCCTGGGGCCAAAGTGCATGGTTCTGACGTCCATGAGCCCAATCGGAGAGCAACCCGACGTGATGGATTGACCTCCTTCTCCTTCAGTGCTGTCATTAAGTTGTTACATCTCACTCTGTTATAAGCATCCTCGAGATCCAGTCCTACCGCCATAGTTTCCTGTCTGTTCTGGAACCCTTCATAGACGTCAAAAGCAAAAGTGGCCTCATTTGCCCAAGTGTCCATTCCTGGCCTGTAACTTCCCAGACCTCTTGGGACAAGCTTCCCCCTTTCCAAACATTCTTGTAGCTTTACAGCAGGTATCTTCTCCAAGACCTTCCCAAATGTGTTTTGTAAGGTGATGATTCTAAAACCACTAAACTTAGAATGATCTTTAAAAGGTTTTGGTAGTGGGATTAGATAGCTGTGCACCCAGTCTTGCGGTACTGATGCTGTCTTAATACTCTGGTTAAAACAGTCGGCCATCTCTGCCAGGTCTACATCGCTCAAAGCCTTCATGTGGCTATACCTGACCCGATCAGGCCCTGGTGCAGTGTCTTTTGCTTTTTTCAAAATTTGTTTGATATCTTCCACTTGTATCATGTCTTCATAATGCATATTCTTCAAGGTGCCAGCTAACTCCTTTCTAACTGCATCCCTGATGTCTACATCATTATGATCTGTCTGAGCTATGTTTGTTTGTTTTAGTATCCAGAAGCCATTAGTTGTTAACTCTTAGGCTCGGTATTAAGGATATCGCAACATTTCGGGCTTGATTCCATTTTAAATACCGTAAATCTGGGAGAAAATGTGGCTTTTCTGCCTACCCCCGGGAGTGAACCCGGACCACAAGGAGATCGTCACCCGGTAACCGCGCAATCTGATTTAGCCAACTACGCTAGAGAGCCGGGGTTCTGAGCTATAAACCTATGGAGAAAAGCCTCCCATTTCTCCTTGTCTGTTATCACACGCACACCATCGTCTCTACAAATTATTCCGACTGTCATAGGCCGATCTTTTCTTTGCATCTGCCTTTGCAGTTTCCAGAATTTTCCCAATGTTTTATCGCCTCCCATATCATTCCACGCCTGTTCTACTTCTGGAGTCCACCATGAGGGCTGTGGAAAATTAGTTCTGACAGTTCTGTGCATGCTCTCCGTAGGTTGTTGGTCCACTTATATCGGAAGGTCTTGCGTCCTCTCCCAACCTTAACCTTACTGAGTTTAGAAATCAAGACTGAGCATGGTAGGTGATCACTCCCATGGTCATTCAGGACAGTCCATTTAACATCTAAAACACATGTCAAGTCAATGGCTGCGTCTGCATCTCTAGACCTCATTGCCATTCTAGTCGGCCTCCCATCATTGATGGAGACCATATCGGAGTCAACCATGGCCTCTACAAGAGCAATTTCTTGTCGGTTTTCTCCACTGCTGTCCCATTCTCTGTTCCTCGCGTTGAAATCCCCACATATGAGTAACCTATCACCTGGTAACTCCTCCAATTCCTTGAGCCAGCTCCATTGTTCACTTCCGACAAAACAGTCTACACTGGCAGATATATTTATGAGGTTCCAACTTAAGCCACCAATCTCTACCGGTATCCCTTGAACCTCTCGTCTACTGTGGTTTCACTGGCTCAAGTCAAGCACCACATGCTTCACTCCCTCCTTCACCACCAGACCTTGTCCATGTCTTTCCTGTCCAACAGGGTTTATATAACTGACGTTCCCCGGGCAATGATATCTGTCTGTATTTAGCTCTTGGAACATGATGACATCAAAATCAAAAATCAACCTCTCCAGTACAGGATATCTCTGCCTAGCACTCCGACAGTTCCAGTATCCTACTCTTACATGATTAAAGCTCAATCTCTCCGCTTTTTGTCTTGCACAACAATCTTGTAAGTATATGTTAATAATAGTTATGTGATGTGGATGATAATTCCAAGTTCACGTTTGCTTGCTTTACATCTTTTTTCTTGTTGGATGTCTTATATGTTGGTTGCAAACTTTGTTACTGTCCGTCCGCCTATTATCCTTGATTCAACAATGATATATGTAGTTGGCTGTTAGTGAGAGGGGGGAGGGGGTGCTAGCAATGGCGATCATCTCTTAAAATAATCTAATAAAGTAAAAGCTCCTAGAAAGCCACGGTGGTACAGCAGATAGATGCTCCGCCTGTGTGACCGAAAGTCATGGGTTTGAATCTACACTAGACCGGATTCATATTTCCCCTTTAAACCGGACCCTGGTCAGGTCTAGCCAGTTTAAAATGGGCACCAGTAGAAGTATAGGCGGCCGGCGTGCTGTTGACCACATCACTCCTGGAGATCTGTCAGGCTCTGACAGTATGTGTCTAGCTTTGTATGCCCGATGTGGCAGCTGGCGTGAAAATGGCGCTAGACTTGACTTGATCCGACTTTCATTTTTTAATGAATTTTATTAGAAAAGCAGTCATTTTTACAAAAATCTTCAAACACCCTTGGTAATGGGAGACAGTAATGCTCCAGGTTGTTGGTCAGCAAAGTGTTGAAGGGCGCTTTAAATACGCCATTGATACTTCTGTCGTGCTTTGCTAGGCTCAACAACTGTCTGTCTGTGGCCAGACCCATTCAGTGCTGTCCCCCCCCCCCCCACCAATCAATGGATGTGTCTGTTAACACCGCTGTTGACCACTGCACTCAACGAGGTGTGTTGGGGGGTGGGGGGGGGCGGGCGGGCCGGGAGGGGGGAGGGGTGTTATCAACAACTAAATATTTTGTTGAAAGCCCAAAATTAAGACATATCTATTTTTAAAAAATGAAAAACCGGAGCAAGTCCTGTGTTATTGTTAGTCGGTTTTCATTTCACACTCTTACACCCCTATGCTATTGGACTTTCCCGGGAATTCCCTACGAAATCTCGGAGTCCCGTAATGGGGAGTGAAATAACAGAAGCAAATATGAGCCTGTCCTCATAAACACAGTCGGCCACTGGCGAGTAAATGGGTTTTGACCTTCAAGGTTTTTTTTTTTTGCACCATTAGTGAATCAAGCATATTATGCCAGACACAGTGTCAGGGCTCCAAATGCTGGGTTTTTTCCCATAGATCTGGGTTTTTATTTGACGCCTGGGGGGGAATATGTTTTTTTTTTTCCCCAATATATCCTTATATAAAAGTGGTAAATGTTTCGTTTCGTAAATATAAATTTTGTACATTTTAACAATCTGGGGGGGGGGGGGGGGGGGGGGTTTGGTTCTTGTCTATGTATTGCGAGACACACATTTTGTGTAGTTGATGCGGTCACCGCCACACTGCATACATAATACAGACCGCCACTGAGACACACATTTGTGTAGTTGATGCGGTCACCGCCACACTGCAACAATAATACAGACACACTGAGACACACATTTGTGTAGTTGATGCGGTCACCGCCACACTGCAACAATAATACAGACACACTGAGACACACATTTGTGTAGTTGATGCGGTCACCGCCACACTGCAACAATAATACAGACACACTGAGACACACATTTGTGTAGTTGATGCGGTCACCGCCACACTGCAACAATAATACAGACACACTGAGACACACATTTGTGTAGTTGATGCGGTCACCGCCACACTGCAACAATAATACAGACACACTGAGACACACATTTGTGTAGTTGATGCGGTCACCGCCACACTGCAACAATAATGACACACTGAGACACACATTTGTGTAGTTGATGCGGTCACCGCCACACTGCAACAATAATACAGACACACTGAGACACACATTTGTGTAGTTGATGCGGTCACCGCCACACCTGCAACAATAATACAGACACCGACCACATTTGTGTAGTTGATGCGGTCACCGCCACACTGCAACAATAATACAGACACACTGAGACACACATTTGTGTAGTTGATGCGGTCACCGCCACACTGCAACAATAATACAGACACACTGAGACACACATTTGTGTAGTTGATGCGGTCACCGCAACACACTGAGCAACAATAATACACACTGACAGACACTGAGACACACATTTGTGTAGTTGATGCGGTCACCGCCACACTGCAACAATAATACAGACACACTGAGACACACATTTGTGTAGTTGATGCGGTCACCGCCACACTGCAACAATAATACAGACACACTGAGACACACATTTGTGTAGTTGATGCGGTCACCGCCACACTGCAACAATAATACAGACACACTGAGACACACATTTGTGTAGTTGATGCGGTCACCGCCACACTGCAGACAATGAGACACACATTTGTGTAGTTGATGCGGTCACCGACACACTGCAACAATAATACAGACACACTGAGACACACATTTGTGTAGTTGATGCGGTCACCGCCACACTGCAACAATAATACAGACACACTGAGACACACAAGTTAACCGCCACACTGCAACAATAATACAGACACACTGAGACACACATTTGTGTAGTTGATGCGGTCACCGCCACACTGCAACAATAATACAGACACACTGAGACACACATTTGTGTAGTTGATGCGGTCACCCACACTGCAACACTGCAACAATAATACAGACACACTGAGACACACATTTGTGTAGTTGATGCGGTCACCGCCACACTGCAACAATAATACAGACACACTGAGACACACATTTGTGTAGTTGATGCGGTCACCGCCACACGCCACACTGCAACAATAATACAGACACACTGAGACACACATTTGTGTAGTTGATGCGGTCACCGCCACACTGCAACAATGCGGTACAGGTGATGTACACAGGTGTCGTGTCGTGTACACATTTTCTCACACCGACTATTTTCTATAACCTGACCCGGAGATAAAAGTATTTTACACATGACCACGACTTGCAGGCTGAGTATTATAACCACACATGTCAATCATTTTTTTTTAAATAGGGTGATCATGTGTCCTGTTTTCACGGGACAGTCCCGTTTTTTTTTATGTGAGTACCCGCCGTCCCATCATTGATGGAGACAAACAAATCTGATCCTATGTGGATTCGAACTCACAACTTTCAGGCTTGCAGAAAAAACTCTAGCCACTTAGCTATAGCGGCTCCCGTACACACACAGACACTCTTTTTATACAGCTGTCTTGGTGTACCTACATTCTTGCACCTCTCATAACGAGAACAACAAAACTCTTCATGTGCATTTAAAACACATACAGACACACATATTTCTCTTCTACAATTGAAAATAAAATTAATACTTTGTGGTCAGTTCACACATGCACACACATACACCACACACGTACACTACACACATACACTAGACACATACACCACACACATACACCACACACATACACCACACACATACACCACACACATACACTACACACATACACCAGACACTGTGTATGTAATTATTTTTAACTGAGAATAGATGATGAGCACACAAACCAGTACTACGGTGTTGCTGCTCTTGTTGTGTGGGATGCACAATCAGATTGTCTCTCTCAGTGAACTAACTAGAAATAGCTATTTAAAGTTCCACAGAGAACTACCTTGGTAGAAATAGTAAAAAATAATTCTAGAAAAGGCCAGGAACAACTATCTGGATAAAACTAGCTAGAAATAATAGTGGAAAATTGAAGACAGAAAGGAATTAGATGGTACAGTGCAGCAACATGAGTAAAGTGTGCATAGATCCATTATCTTGTGTATCCATCAACCCAAACCGGTGGGATAGCAGCTTCATTTGTAACCAGAGGGTGCTGTGTTCTAACTAGTTTATAGGGTTGAACAGGTTTCTTCAGGATTTGCTCCTGTTGGATTTACATCCAAATAGTGCTTTTTGAGTCACTATGTGTAAAGTGTTTAGGCTGTGACCCTGTAGGGTAATAATGAAGACATGAAGCCTGCAATATGAGACAAATATATGTGCTGTTCAAGTGTGTAAAGTTATAACCAAACTAGGAATACAGTTTTTACACCAGTTTCTGGGCGTGTTAGCTCTGTAGCTGTGAGATCATTGTGTCTGTCTCAGGTGTCTTTGACTTCCTTATGTGGCCTTGTCCTGAGGCTGAGCATGTCTTTAGAGTTTCTGCTCGCCTTTTCTCCACTGCCTTACTGTTTCCTTTAGAAGCAATGCCAAGGCCATGCACTTGACCTTTCTTTTCCCAATTTCCTAAAGTTTTTTGAGATGTGGTGGCTGCTTCACTGTCAGAACTGTATTTGATTTCTTTTTTGTGGTTGTGAAGTGGTGATGATGATGATGATGGTGATGATGATGGTTTGTGTAATACTTGAGATGGTTGAGTATGGCAGACTAACTGTGAAGTTATCACTGGTGAGGTTGGACTAGAGAAATATCCATAGCTTTGATAGTCAACAGCTGCCCAATGTGGACTAGATTTGGCGCTCATGTGGTTAATTGGCCTATCCTGGTTTCGCAGGTTGTTGTTTGATCTTATGCTCAAGTCTTCTGGTTGGATGTTGTCATCCCTGACAGCGCCTGACTTATCCCCGTCACAGAAAGAAGCCTTGACCTTGTAGTCGTTGACGTCTGCTGAATTACCTAGATTAAATGCCAAAAGGGCACTTAAAGAGTTGTGGCTCGGTCTGGCGGTATGAGCTGGCAAGATTTGCGGCACGGATTTTGGGATGTTTTCCAAATAAGGGTATCCATTGTTGGTAAAGCTAATACTCTTCTTTATCTGCGATGGACTAAATTGAAAATCACATGGCAAATTGTTGTTATTTGATTTCAGCCCACTAGAGGTGGGGTCGTTGGGTCCAAAAGATGGTGGATTGTCTGGGGACAGCTTGTGAGCTGAAGGAATGTTTGTGGGTACAACCTCAGGCTGGCATTGAATGTCCTTCTCCAGTTCCTCGGCAATGATGCTGGCAATCCGCGATGTGTAGTAGTGCTGCTGGTTAAAGAAGCCACCCGGTTTCTAAACCATATGAGTATTGATGTGTACATTCAAGACCATTCGTATGGCTGGCCAGGGGATAGTAATTTGGAGCTGAGACTGGTCGTTGGTCTGAGGTTGTCAAGGAGGAACTACTGTGGCGAACTTCTTCTTGGTTATGTCCCTTCCTAACTTCTAAACCCCCGTCATTAGGGAAACATGGCTGCTGCTTCCTCATTTTCTTAATCCCTAAATCTCTATTCCCAGAGCATGGAGATGATTGTCTCTTTTTTCTAAAATCGAAATCACTTATCTCAGATCGAGATAGCTGTTTGACAGTGGACTTGTTTTGAAAATGGCCACCATCAGAGCTTGGGGACAACCGCCTTTTCATTTGTTTGACCTCTAAACTGCCTTTCTGAGAACTAGAAGAGAGCCTAGGAATGATTTTCTTGTCTGCTAAATATGTTATCTCTGAACTCGGAGACAACTCTTCCCTGACAACCAGCACATCTCGGGGGATCACAGAGTGATATCCCTTCTGATAGAGCTCAAACAGTCTCCTGGCTTTCTCCTCAGTGGACGGGCAAGCGTTGTCTGGTAGTACCCTGCTGACCTCTTCCTCTTCAGAACAATGTTTTCGCATAATTCCCTTTCCGGTGGGAAATCCGTGGTTTTCTAGAGCCTTGAGATCAGAACTGGATACGGTCTCGCAATGTGTAGCCTTCTCCTTTAGAGACAACCCGTCGGTCTTGTGGCCCAGTAGCTGCACTCCGCCGAAGACTGCTTGTTCAGAATCATGAAAACGCAACCCCGACACAGTAGCCTGAGATTCTTGTTTCTTGGTTACCAATCCAGGCAGATGATGTAACCCTGCTGTAATAGTACCACCATTGCTACTATGGAACTCTGGACGTATTGACGATGATGGTAACGGAGACAATAACTCTGAACGAGCTGGTAGGCCAATAGAAGATCCAAGCTCATCAGATGAACCTTTAGGGAAGGACTTAGTAGTGGCTGGGTACACGAGACTCATCGTCGCCTGTCCCTTCAAATATCCACTAGCTTCAGCGACATCAACCCCGGTCCCTATGCTCCTCCTGGTGTGTAGGTTAGCAGCAGAAGCTAGCAGGTGTAAATTGTTGGGTGCTAGGCTTCCCCCAGTTTCGTACAGGCCAGCGTGGATGGCGCCCAGTGGTGGGGGCGCTGTTGGGGAGCTGCCTTCAAAGTAGCGCTGCTGAAGCCTGGACTTCAGTTTGGAGTGCTGGAATGAAAACACAATGTAACAGCGATAAGTGAAAGGTAAACATACCTGCACAAGTGGCGTTTATTTCAATAACTTGTTTCATAGGAGGACACACATGAAGAGCCCAGACAGGTGGACGGGCGGAGAGACAGACAGATGGAGTGGTGGAGAGACAGGCAGATGGGCGGGCAGGGAGACAAGACAGGAGGATGTGCGGAGAGACAGACAAGTGGTCGGGCAAAGAGACAAATAGATAAGGTTGGTAAGATAAACATATTACACGCTAACCCCATATAGATGTGTGTGTGCGCGTGTGTGTGTGTGCGTGTGTGTGTGTGTGTGCGAGTGTGTGTGTGTGTGTGAAACTCATGTACTTGTGTATACCAGGATGTCAGGAAGCGGATCTACCACCACTCCCACCCCGCCATGTCTCCCGCCCAGTGTGTGTAGAAACCATAGTCTCCAGCCACTAACGTTGATGTCCCATTCTGAACCCGGGCAGCCATGAAAACCTATGTTATATGCTGCCCCTAGACTGGTGGAGTCCGGTACTACCCACGAAAGTCACTCTATCTCGTTTGGCTACGAGATTTCGTGGCGGTTCCCATGGGCTGTCCTATGTTCTAGGGGTGTTATGAGATGCCTACTCACCGAGTGAACAGCGATAGAGGGGTCTGTCGGGTCCCCACATACCAGCTGATGCCTTGGTTTTGTTGGAGTAGAGCTAGAGATGTATGGGAGATGCACAGACAAGAAAGAATCAGTCCTAGGTGGGCAGGGAACCGGGAGATGCACAGACAAGAAAGAATCAGTCCTAGGTGGGCAGGGAACCGGGAGATGCACAGACAAGAAAGAATCAGTCCTAGGTGGGCAGGGAACCGGGAGATGCACGGACAAGAAAAGAATCAGTCCCAGGTGGGCAGGGAACCGGGAGATGCACAGACATGAAAGAATCAGTCCCAGGTGGGCAGGGAACCGGGAGATGCACAGACAAGAAAGAATCAGTCCCAGGTGGCCAGGTACCCAAAAGGAAAAACAAAGATGAGAAAAAAAGAGCTTAAAAATTTCCGGGAAAACCCCCCTCAAAAAGCCCAGATTATTGGGGCACGACAAAAAACGGATTTCGAGGGGTACAGGGGGCAGCCCGAGGGGAGTACCTTTGG
>CAJHNH020000849.1:109976-225629 GCA_905116865.2 Candidula unifasciata | reverse complement strand
TCATGATTACAGAGAATACACATTTTTTACTCTCAGTGACTCGTTGTCTGTTCTCTGTGCACTATCAAGGAGAAAAAACTAATTGCAGATCTAAGGATCAGCATCGGGTTGCTGTCCAAGGAAGCAGGACTGGTACTGCATTGGATAACCAGCTCATCGTAGTATTTCAGCAAGTAAGAGAACCGAACAGAGGAGCTGACAAGCGCTGGTAGCAATTATCCACAATTTCAGCCATTAAAGTCAAAGTGAAACTAAAACAGTCATAAAAAAGTCATTTAGGTCAGAGTAGAGAAGGCACAATTAAGACTACAGAAGGGAGAGTGATAGCATAAAAAAAACATAATATAATGAGAAAGAACAAAGATTTTTTACGTTTGGCAGAGGAAACTGCTGAGCGGGCAGGTGGGGAAGCCCCCCGAAAACTATGGAGACCCGTTCCCGACCCCAACCCTCCGATATTGTCTTAAGGTGTCTGATGTGCTTTATTCATACTTTTTACAGACCAATCGACGTTCGGTGGGCAATACGACAAATATAACGTCAACCGCCTTTAATTCCCAGGATATTTCCCTCATTGTGGATAGGTAACTGGGAGCTAATACAAATTAAACCAGCATTAAACTGATGACACAGTTCTTCTAGCAACAACAGTTACACCCCCCCCCCCCTTCTTCGAAAAAAGTTTAATATAACAGAATGAAAACAGAGTAAAGAAATGACGGAATCTTAACGATACACATAAACACATAAACGAGGTCAGGATAAAGAAAAATAAGTGGTTTACAGTCACGGCAAACGAGACAGCATTTTATCAAGCAGAGGGTTTCAATTACATTGGAAATCCAGATTTATGAATTTGTATACATCAGGCACTGAGATGTGAAAGGTAATTAACTAGTCCTAGCTATATAAAGTATTGAGCACGGGCGGGTGTACGAAAGTGCGTCATTAATTTTCCATGCAGTAAGTAATTCATACGGATATTCACCTTACAGACAATATAAAGGCCGCATTTCACTTTGTCCATGGAAACTTCCTTGAGATAGAGAGTACAGAGAAATTCTGTCAAGATATCCTGGCCATCTACCCAGACGGAGTCGACATCCTCGTCAATAACGCAGGTAACCACATCTGTTTGTAACCAAATTGTACAGAAATCTTTTTTCCTAAGTTGACTGGTCTATCACACAGACTACAAGCTGGTGTTGCGGTTCATAGCTCACAGAAATCATGTGCAAACTAACCAGACAGAAGTAATATAGATAGCAAATATGCCCAACAAGGGAAATTATTCAGATACCTCTACAATTAACGTTATAAGTCAGTGGTTATCAACATTCCTAATGCGGCGACCCTTTAGTACAGTTGCTCGCGTTGTGGGGACCCCCTCCTCCAAACCATACACATATTTTCGTTGCTACTTTATAACTTCAGTGAATATGTCTTTTACGGTGGTCTTTAGCGATCCCTGTGAAAGGGTCGTTCCACCCACACACACACAAAGTCGCGACCCATAGGTTGAGAACCGCTGTAAAAAAAAGACTGCTGGTTTCTTTTCGTCTTTCCAGACCGCCTGAATCTGGTCTTGTCTTGCCAAATCCATAGGGCAAGTCTTCTTCCATGTTTTGAGTAAGTTGTGGAATCATGTCTTTTCTTGGCCTCTTGAAGAAGCGATTGCTTTCTTTCATGGCGATGACCATAATGGTGGGATTACTGGGATCTGTGTCAATATAGTGTGATTCTCTGTCTATCTATAAGGAACGTAAGACCACGACCATCGTCATCATGTAGCAGGTCCTTTGCAGAACGTCGCTCTCATCACGGTCAGTCTGAGAGAAACTCGGTCTCTCGCCAGCTCTCTCGCCTCATGCACTTTCATACTCAAGGAGTCACTTTTTTTCTGTGCCCATCTTCGTGTTGGTCGGCCCCTGCCCCTCCTTCTGGGTACCATGCCCTCTGTTATATTTGTTTCCAATCCGTCCTGGCGCTTGATATGACCAAAATATTTTAGCTTCCGAGACAGGATGCTGTTTATTAGCCATTCTTCCTTGATGTTCAGATCTTTCAAGATGTCAGTATTTCTCCTGTTTTTCGTCCTGGATATTCTGAGAATCTTTCTATCTTTCAAAAGCCCCTCTTCTCTTTCTTAAGGACTGGGAAGACCATGACCAACAACTAAAATTGTAACTGTTGCTTATTTTTTTGTGTTTGCAGGTGTGCCAGGTCGAGGTGCCCTGGAGAGTCTTTCAAACCAAGTGTGGGTACAGACACTTGCGGTCAACCTGACCGCCCCTTTTGTGTTAACTAGAGCATTTTTTCCTTCGATGAAAAGAAAAGGTAGGCTTCATGGCAGCTGTCATCTGTTAGTGCAGCTGATGTTCACACACACGAACATTCACACACACACATACATACATACACACACACACACACACACACACACACACACACACACAGAGAGAGAGAGAGAGAGAGAGGAGAGTAAGAAAGAAAAAAGCGGAAGAGAAAGAGAGACAGAGAGAGAGAGTTGCCATTTCCGCAATGGAGGTTAATTACGGCGAATGTATGCATCTGCTGTTGTCTTTGCGAATATAACGTGGCGAGGAGCCACATCTCTTCCACAGTGCCACTGTACTGATCTACAACCATGAGGACAGTTTTTTTCCTGAACCGCTTGCAGCTAGAATCAACTTTGCGAGATCGATATTCGTGAAACGTGTTTTCTAACCTCTGTGCCACAAAGCAGACAATATTTGATAACCGATAAGAAAATACAGTACACACATACACGCACACACACGCCCATATACGCACACACGCGTGCGTGTAAACATACACACTCCAATGGTACCTTTGCTGACCATGAGGAGTTGTCTCTTATATGGTCCCTCGGGAAGGAGGAGGGGTCGAAAAAAAAGGGGGGGGGGGGGGAGGGACCAAACATCTACTAGAAGCTACACACCAGTCATCGGACAACAGTCTAAGAACGTTAAGAACCCTTTTTCACGCTTTCGTGTGTACCGGATATATAGGGATAGACCTACATTTGATATGCCAGTCGGCAGTATGTAGCAGATGTAGTCAGCATTACGCCTGATCGCCTTTACTTCCCATTACCGCACCTGGTACCGAATCAAGGCTGGGTTAACCTGGGAGCCAAAGTCATTTTTGGCAAAAAGTCCAGCTCCGTCACGACCCGAACCCACGACCTTCCGATCCTCAGGTAAGCGTCTAACCGCTACACCATGGCGACTGCTTACAATTTAATATCACACTGGGAATATTCCATGATAAATATCCTCTGATAATGAATGTGTTTCTGACCAGGTTGGGGTCGTATTATCAACATGTCGTCACAGATGGGTCTGATTGCCGACCCAGGCAAGAGTGCATACTGTGCTACTAAAGCCGGCTTGATTGGCTTTACCAGAGTAAGTTTATCCTTATAACTGATTTCAACAGAATACGTTTTCCCCTATTTTAACTAGTTTAAATGAACAAAGATTGTCATTATAAGTTGTTTCCACAGAATTCTTCTTCTTATAGACGGAACCAGGTAGTGTTAGTAAATTTCTCCTGCAACAGCCCTCTGTCCCATCTACTGCCAGTAACTTCAAGCTGTTTGGTTTTGTCGAATTGCCCAGGATTATTTCTTCTCGTGAGAGTAATAAGTTTTCTTTACGAGCTTTCTTTCTTTCTTACAAGACATCGTCATCAAGTTTTAAGTAAACTGTCCACGGTTTTCTTATTATTCACATACAAAATCGCTTGTTAACAGCTTTAACATAATCATTCAAAGTTAACCTCAAAAAATTCCTTTCTGAACAATAGCACTGGCTCTATATACTCTCTCTCACCTCAGCTGACAACTCTTTCTCACCTCAGCTGACAACTCTTTCTCACCTCAGTTGACACCTCTTTCTTACCTCAGCTGACAACTCTTTCTCACCTCAGCTGACAACTCTTTCTCACCTCAGCTGACAACTCTTTCTTACCTCAGTTGACAACTCTTTCTTACCTCAGCTGACAACTCTTTCTTACCTCAGTTGACAACTCTTTCTCACCTCAGTTGACAACTCTTTCTTACCTCAGTTGACAACTCTTTCTTACCTCAGTTGACAACTCTTTCTTACCTCAGCTGTCCAACCTCACCTCAGCTGACAACTAACCTCAGCTGACAACTCTTTCTCACCTCAGTTGACAACTCTTTCTCACCTCAGTTGACAACTCTTTCTTACCTCAGTTGACAACTCTTTCTTACCTCAGCTGACAACTCTTTCTCACCTCAGCTGACTACTCTTTCTCACCTCAGTTGACACCTCTTTCTTACCTCAGTTGACAACTCTTTCTCACCTCAGCTGACTACTCTTTCTCACCTCAGTTGACACCTCTTTCTTACCTCAGCTGACAACTCTTTCTTACCTCAGTTGACAAATCTTTCTTACCTCAGTTGACAAATCTTTCTTACCTCAGTTGACAAATCTTTCTTACCTCAGTTGACAACTCTTTCTTACCTCAGCTGACAACTCTTTCTTACCTCAGTTGACAACTCTTTCTTACCTCAGTTGACAACTCTTTCTCACCTCAGCTGACAACTCTTTCTCACCTCAGTTGACAACTCTTTCTTACCTCAGCTGACAACTCTTTCTCACCTCAGCTGACTACTCTTTCTCACCTCAGTTGACAACTCTTTCTCACCTCAGTTGACAACTCTTTCTTACCTCAGTTGACAAATCTTTCTCACCTCAACTGACAAATATTTCTCACCTCAGCTGACCACTATTTCTCACCTCAGCTGACCACTATTTCTCACCTCAGTTGACAACTTTTTCTCACCTCAGTTGACATCTCTTTCTCACCTCAGTTGACAACTCTTTCTCACCACTGTTGACAACTCTTTCTCACCTCAACTGACCACTCTTTCTGACCTCAATTGACCACTCTTTCTGACCTCAATTGACAACTCTTTCTCACCTCAGTCGACAGCTATTTCTCACCTCAGTTGACAACTCTTTCTCACTACTGTTGACAACTCTTTCTCACCTCAACTGACCACTGTTTCTCACCTCAGTTGGCAACTCTTTCTAACCTCAGTTGACAACTGTTTCTCACCTCAGTTGACAGCTATTTCTCACATCAGCTGACCACTATTTCTCACCTCAGCTGACCACTGTTTCTCACCTCAGTTGACCACTATTTCTCACCTCAGCTGACCACTGTTTCTCACCTCAGCTGACCACTATTTCTCACCTCAGCAGACCACTGTTTCTCATCTCATTTGACAACTCTTTCTCAAATCAGCTGACCACTATTTATCACCTCAGCTGACCACTGTTTCTCACCTCAGTTGACCACTATTTCTCACCTCAGCTGACCACTGTTTCTCACCTCAGCTGACCACTGTTTCTCACCTCAGCTGACCACTATTTCTCACCTCAGCTGACCCCTGTTTCTCACCTCAGTTGACAACTCTTTCTCACCTCAGCTGACCACTATTTCTCACCTCAGCTGACCACTATTTCTCACCTCAGCTGACTACTATTTCTCACCTCAGCTGACCACTATTTCTCACCTCAGTTGACAATTCTTTCTCACCTCAGCTGACCACTATTTCTCACCTCAGTTGACAACTCTTTCTCACCTCAGTTTGCAACTCTTTCTCACCTCAGTTGGCAACTCTTTCTCACCTCAGTTGGCAACTCTTTCTCACCTCAGTTTGCAACTCTTTCTCACCTCAGTTGGCAACTCTTTCTCACCTCAGTTGGCAACTCTTTCTCACCTCAGTTGGCAACTCTTTCTCACCTCAGTTGGCAACTCTTTCTCACCTCAGTTGGCAACTCTTTCTCACCTCAGTTGGCAACTCTTTCTCACCTCAGTTGGCAACTCTTTCTCACCTCAGTTGGCAACTCTTTCTCACCTTAGTTGGCAACTCTTTCTCACCTTAGTTGGCAACTCTTTCTCACCTTAGTTGGCAACTCTTTCTCACCTCAGTTGACAACTCTTTCTCACCTCAGTTGGCAACTTTTTCTCACCTCAGTTGACAACTCTTTCTCACCTCAGTTGACAACTCTTTCTCACCTCAGTTGACAACTCTTTCTCACCTCAGTTGACAACTCTTTCTCACCTCAGTTGACAACTCTTTCTCACCTCAGTTTGCAACTTTTCTCACTTCAGCTGACCACTATTTATCACCTCAATTGGCAACTCTTTCTCACCTCAGTTGGCAACTCTTTCTCACCTCAGTTGACAACTCTTTCTCACCTCAGTTTGCAACTTTTCTCACCTCAGCTGACCACTATTTCTCACCTCAGCTGACCACTATTTCTCACCTCAGCTGACCACTATTTCTCACCTCAGCTGACCACTATTTCTCACCTCAGCTGACCACTATTTCTCACCTCAGCTGACCACTATTTCTCACCTCAGCTGACCACTATTTCTCTTCTCAGTTGACCACTATTTCTCACCTCTGCTGACCACTATTTCTCACCTCAGCTGACTACTATTTCTCACCTCAGCTGACCACTATTTCTCACCTCAGCTGACCACTTTTTCTCACCTCAGTTGGCAACTCTTTCTTACCTCAGTTGGCAACTCGTTTTTATCTCAGCTGACAAACATAAACTGCATAGATAATTCTTCATCCGGTGAAATTCTGCCTTTACTGATCTATTCTACATAAGTTTGACCATTTGCACTTTAAACTAAACACTTCTTTGAATCTATTCTAATTTACTTCTATGTTGTATATTTGGGAGACATATTTGTTTTTATCCAGAAGGACCATTGCTTCTTTATTTCTTCTTAACTTCTTTATTATTTGGATCTCATGATAAGTTAACTGCATAATTTCTGATAACCTGTTTCTACTTGTCTGCTGATCAGCCCCTGACTCGTCTTCCATGCTATTCCTTCCGCTGGTGGACTTTCTACAGACATGACTGCACACACAAAATAGGCCGCTGACAGACACACAGATACGGCATGGACTAAACAAGAAAAAAAAATCAACAAAGTTGTCACTAAGTGTTGCTTTTTTAGTTGCTCGTGTAACAGTGTCAGATGCTCTCTCTCTCTCTCTCTCTCTCTCTCTCTCTCTCTCTCCCTATCTCTCTCTATCTCTCTCACTCTCACTCTCTGTGAGAGAGAGAGACACTCTCTCTCTCCCCTAAGAAAGAGAGAGAGAGAGAGAGAGAGAGAGAGAGAGAGAGAGAGAGAGAGAGAGAGACTATGTATGCGCGTCTGAGGGTGTAATATTTATTGACCGTTTTCTGTCGCAGGTTGTTGCACTGGAAGGAGCTCAGTATGGGATTACGTGCAACGCAGTCTGTCCAGGCTACGCAGATGCACCATGTAATGTTGATTTGTTCCACTCTATTACCAGTCAGGTTGTGGTGTTCCATAGAATCTACACTTATGTATGAGAATAACGGACAGTAAAATGCTACCTTGAGAAATGTCCAGTGGGTGCGAAAATGTGCAGATAATATCATGGGCTAATTGAGTTGAGATGATTCAAGAACCGACATCACAGCAGTCGGGGCATTCCCTTCTGCAGCAGCTCCAATACTAAGTAGCATTCTGATTAAACGTCCGTCTTGCCTTTCCTCTCAGCCTCGAGCATAGGCCAGAACTCCTCGTCACTGAATGTCTGTCTTCTTTTACCATCTTCCCATTCATTTCACGTCTGTATGCTCACCCATACTCACGACTCACCTAGTCATCTGTATAGATAATAGAATACTTTCTGCTATTTCTATCCGCAGAGCTCCGAGTCAGACACATTACCAGCCTGTTATTTTTTTAAAACTATATTTAAAGTATGTAATGGCGATGTATCTGGATACTTTGATGTGAGCAGCCGCCTAAGCAAGACATCATAGTATTGTAAGGTCTAACAAAATATCTTACTTACTTTACTTTTACTTTTTCCTTCCACGTATGCCGCTAAGCGTTGTGGGGAGATGCAAGTTCCTGTCATAAGCAAGGCGGGCAGCATCTGATGTTCTGAGGCCAAACAAAATATCACTTCATTGAATATACTTTTGTATGCATATACGCGTAAGCGTCATACAATCATATTTTTTAAAGTAGTTTTATCTATAAGTCCTAGATCTAATCCGTCGTGTCTAGTTTTATAATTTTGCACAAAATAAATTACGTTACAAACCTTTTACTGTTATCATTGACAGTGGGCCATAGCCTGATTGCCAAGGACGCTGAACTGAAAAACATCACTTTTGAAGAGAGCAAGGTGAAGTATATTGCATGCAATGATTTTTCTAGAAAGGTTTAGCCAGTGATAATGTGAGAACAATTGTTTTGTTTGTTTCATTACCAATATCTAAAGTTTGCAATTTCGCGGGAGGAAAAATTGATACGGGGGAGGGGGTGAGGGAGGGAAAAGGGGGGGGGGGGAGTTACAAAAAAAAGTTCTACTGTTGATGAACAAAAAGACAGACAATGAGACTATAAATCTGGACGTTATAAATATAATATATCCCAAGCAGCACCATGTCTTGGAAAATGAAATAATGCAGCGCTTCAGAATTTAAAAAAAAATTTAGAAAAACAATACTGGAAAGTGTGATTGCTGGAAGATTTGAAAACGGTTGACCAACATAAAGATTGACAGATAATGAATATACTCAAGGGACTAGTCTCTCCGGTGGGCGGGAAAGATGCTTAGTTTTGCACACTGCCAACTCTAGATTACGCCATCTAACTAAATCTAAATCACGTGACTTTTTGGATGGAGTCCCTCGAAAACTGGTTAGTCTAAGCCCTTTCCATGTCTTGCATTGTGTGACATTTTAATGTGCTTGCAAGGTTCTGTGTTCTGAATGAATTCGTATTACACATCTACAAGTGGATATTCTGAAGTAGATATACAAGATTTTCAAACTTTGCTGTTAGATTACAGCAATTTGAATTTAAATTCACGGGAGACGGTCGTGTTGCGATGTGTGTGTCACTGTTTCTAGTCAGTAGTTTGGATTTTGGGGAACTGGCTGTTTATTCTTTTTCTACTTTGAATGTGGAAAACTTACTTTTAGGGAAAATACTTTAAACAGTTAATTTAGAAGCCATATCTGGAGAATATCGACAGTTGTCAGGTGCAAACTATCTTGTGTTTGAAGAAAACTATTGCTTCCATATTGACTGTGCATAAATGGTGCAACCACACTGTGGATAAATTGTGTCAAGATATTTCGGAGCTCTAGGTAAATGGATGAATATAATATTTAATTTACTAACTAACCTCTCACAGCAAGTCACTCTTTTTAGCTAAAGATGGCCGTAGTTTTGCACACGGCCTTCTCTTTATATACAGACAGACCTGGTTTTGCATAGGCCATAGTGATAATGTATCCTTTAAAATTAGCAGCCACAAGGCACGTGCCGATTTATATATATATACTAAGATATATCTGAGGAGATGGTGAGATGAGTTAGTGTCTGTTTATCTCGTTCTCTCGTGATAGTGAACTATGATCTTTTCAGGCGGAATTTGCGAGACAGAGACTTCCCACAGGACGACTGGTTACAGTTGCAGAAATAGCAGAGTTGGTGGCCTTTTTGAGCTCGGAGTCCGCCTCAAGTATCAGTGGCACCCCAATACCTATCGATGGGGCTAACATGGCACGATAGTCTGTTTCTTGAACCTCGTGTCATGGAGCAAGCGTACATACATCAACTTTACTTTCTCATTTTTATTAAAATATCATTTCTTGTGTGTGTGTGTGTGTGTTTTAAACGCAGATATCTCGAAACTGAAGATGCATTTAATAATATCTTTCATTTAGTATTCGTGTATCATCGTTAATACTTTTCGTTTGCTGCCGATGGGGATGGGGCTCTTTTGGGGATTCCCAAATGCTATGATGTCGATTCCTAATTCAGCATTCAACATGGTGCAGAAATACACAATGGTTCGTTGTGGAACAATTGCTCAAACAAGAATGCATATTCGTGTGTGTTCATTTAGACAACACATGGATAAGGAAGAGATCTGGGTGTTGCACATAAATTAGCTACAAGCCAGTTTATGTGCGCTTCTGACAGAGCTATCATCATCATGTAGCAGGTCCTCTGCGGACGTCACTTTCATGGCGGTCTGAAAGAAACTCTGTCTAGCATCAGCTCTCTCGTCTCGTGTACTTCATACTCAAGGAGTCATAACCTGTGTCTATCGTCATGTTGGTCGGCCCCTGTCCCTCCTTCCTGGTACCATGGCTTTTGCTGTTATTGTTTCCAATCCACTATAGCTCTTGAAATAACCAAAGTATTTCAGCTTTTAAGATGTTTCTGTTGATGTTTATTAGCCAATCTTCCTTGATATTCAGATCTGTTAAAATGTCAAGGAAAGATGAAAACTTGAAAGAAAAGTATATCAGCGAGCTTCACAATATAACAAACACAATCAAAACTTGAATGTTGTGGTCATTAAGCCTTCATCAGCACATAAACAAATTAGACAAAATTACACAAAGACACAGTGTCACTTATTTTCGTATCTCGAAGCAGCCAGGTCGATGTCTAGCGAATAGACTGACGTGACACGTGAGAAGGGGAAAAGAAATATCCCGGGGCAAAGCCAGGCGCCCGAACTCAGAGATACGATGAAACTGTGTAGTCAGTTCAGTGCCCTAGGATTCTGGATGAAGCTGTTTTGGCAGTTTAGACCACTGGGTGCCGGAGTTCTCAAAATGTATATAAAGCGATTTTCAAGAGACTTGCGAACTCTGTCGCTAGAGTGGCTGGATTTAATGGCTGTCATCTCCGTGTCGTGGACACCTTGGTGATCCTTGGATTAAAATGCACTGGTAATGGTTTCAGGGCACCGTTCTGCACGTCCAAAAGATGTTGTCTGAACCTGTCGGCTAGTCGTAGACCAGTTTCATCGATATATTTTACGCCACATCTCTTGCAGTTGATGGCATAAATGACATTACGGCTGGTGCAATAGAATGCTTTACGTATATGGAAGGTGGCATTCGGGAATTTCAGGCTGGTATCCTAAACCATACATAGACAGGTCCTGCACACAGGTCTGTCAGTATTTCTTTTTGTCTTCTTTCTAATGAGCTATTTTTGTATTTAATATGTGGGGTTTTTTTTTCCATTAAAAAATGTACAAATGATTATAGCATTTTGCATTTGGAAATTCGTAAGTCTCTACTGATTTTTAAAAACTCATCATCATCATCATCATCATGTAGCAGGTCCAGAACGTCGCTCTCATCACGGTCTGCCTGTAAGAAACTCGATCTCTCGCCAGCTCTCCATCGCCTCATGCACTTTCATTTAAGTTTCCGCCAACATACGTCGTCGCGTGATAACTAAAGGCGTCACTTATATCCTCTTTCTTCGCCTAGATCATTTTTAAGCTCAGAAGCCCCTATCTTCGTGTTGGTCAGAAAGAGTACCATGAATTGATGCTATATTGGTTTCCCCAAATAGATAAAAATGGGCGCCAGTTTTTTGATATGACCAAGATATTTCATGCTTCCGAGAAAGGATGTTGCCTAATATTTGCCAAAATTTCTTGATGTTCAGATCTTCAAAGATGTCGGTATTTCTCACATCATATTTTCGTCTAAGACATTCATGAGAATCATTCTATATAGATTTTAAGAACAGAATATAAAAATGAAAGCCCTGCATTCTTTTAAGAAACTAATGCAATAAATGAATAATTGAGTTAATGAAAAACGCAGCAATATAGAATGGATAAAACTTGACTTGTCATTAACAAGGAAACAATTATCGGAGGCCTCGGAAATTGGTTTTACAGAAGAATCCTTAGATATTCCGTAGACAGCTATGAAGAGCAGCCCAGATGTTTTGAAAGAGGCGAGTTCTCGGACAGCTTTTCACGGACCAGAAAGGAGACGGTCTTCACTTTTTGGTCATGTTATGAACGAGGGTCAAAGAAACATTCTGTGACCACTGGAAAGATCAATGGAAAGAATGACAGAGGAATACAGCGCACGAAGATTCTCTTCACTGCATTTGTCCGAAATGTTTGTGCTCATAGCCCATTTTCCAGCCCTACGGATCGCATATTGAGAGGCATGATGCCACAATAGTATAGTTTCCGGAAACTGCAAACTGAAATAAAAATACGAATTAAACAATTGTTTTCAGAAATTTTTTTTTTTTAATGTCCACGAAATGTATAATAAAAAAAGGTATATAATCTGAAATAATGTGACACATGCAGAAATAATCAAACTATTGGACAGCTTCAGGAAAAAAAGACAATACATGGTAAAATGATTTTTTTTCCTTTTAAGGCTATGAACAGATGTACGACCCTTTAAAGAAACATGTACTGGCAGCAAACAGCAGCTTTAAGAATTAACAATTTGGGAACATTTCAGAGAATAAATATGGAAGTAAGACACGGATGTGCACTATCACCTGATTTGTTTTCATTATACAGTGAATATATAATGAGATATATCATGAATATGCCAGGAATTGTGATT
The DNA here is from genome assembly GCA_905116865.2 of Candidula unifasciata. Lineage (NCBI taxonomy): Eukaryota > Metazoa > Mollusca > Gastropoda > Stylommatophora > Geomitridae > Candidula > Candidula unifasciata. The sequence continues at coordinate 213,135 of CAJHNH020000849.1, read as the reverse complement.
GGTGGTCATAACATAAACAACCTGCGTTATGCTGATGACACCGTCTTGATAGCGACAGGTCAGAAAGAGCTACAGGAATTGATAGATACGGTGGTGACAAAAGAGATAAAATGGGCCCCAGTTGAGCAGTTCGGTGTAACAGTATAACAAGTGTATGTCAAGACATGCACGTTGGATATGAAAGAGAAGCAGACAATGAAATACTGGGATACGTTTGATCGAAAAATATGATACTAAGGTGACCAATGAGGACAAGCACATACATTTAAGCATCTAGGCACATGGATAACATCCGATTAAAGATCTATCATAGAGATAAAGAACAGAATAGGACAAGCCTAAACTGCATTGTATTAAATGAAGAACAATGAATGCAATAAATGCATGTCATTGGGGGTTAGGAAAAGATTTCCGCATGTTATATAGAACCAGTTTCAACATACGTCTGTGAAGCCTGAACAATTAATGAACAAGCCGAACAATATCTTGAGGCCTCGGAAATGTGGTTTTACAGAAGAATCCTTAGAATTCCGTAGACAGCTATGAAGAGCAGCCCAGATGTTTTGAAAGAGGCGAGTTCTCGGACAGCTTTTCACGGACAACAGAAAGAGACGGTCTTCACTTTTTGGTCATGTTATGAGACGAGGGTAAAAGAAACATTCTGTGACCACTGGAAAGATCTGTGGAAAGAGAGACAGAGGAATACAGCGCACGAAGATTCTTGACGGCCATTTGTCAAGGCATGGGGGTGTGCCATCATACGAACTGATACACGCAGCTGCGGATCGCATATTGTGGAGAGGCATGATTGCCCACGATAGTCAGCAAGGCACTCGATGATGGTGATATAGATAACTCGGTGTACACTTAAAATCCCTCTTATAACCCTGCGTCTTGGACAGGATGTTCTTGTGGAAATTGCTCAATTTCTATGCGAAAAATGTAATGGCCGTGGACATGTGGTTTCTGAGGGAAATGCAAATAAAGCCATGGCGATCCCGAAAGAACATTGTGACAGCCTTCAGGAAAAAAGACAATACCTGTAAAATGATTTTTTTTCCTTTTAAGGCTAGATGTAGACCCTTCTTGGGTAGCCAACAGAGAGTTTCTATGCAAACGGTGCCAGTGGCAACGGGATTCAAAGCCTTCCTATATTTCCCTCTACACTTTTAGTATCGTTCGGATTCTGTGTTCACTCCTGGAGCTCACATTCTCTTGGGAAACAGTAAAAACCCCAAGGTTCAATCACAGACTTCCCTGGAAATACTTGTGAAGATATTTGTTATGCCAGTTTACAGAATACTGCCAGGCCCAGTGTGGACCCCCCCCCCCACCCCCACCCCACGGAGACGTCTGAACAACTGCACGAAACACAAACCACTATAGCGTGATCATAATTTAAAATCCATCTCATTTGTTAGTCACGTATTACAGGAGCAGTTCGGTGTAACAGTATAACAAGTGTATGTGCAAGACATGCACGTTGGATATGAAAGAGAAGCAGACAATGAAATACTGGGATACTGTTTGATCGAAGCCTTGCTGATACTAAGGTGACCAACTGATAATAAAAGCCACGCCCTTCTCTAATTAATCTGGAGCTGGCCGTGATAAAAGCCAAGCGGGGCTTGGCTGCGATGAGAGTGATGGCAGCGAAAAACTGAGCAGCGACAATAATGTCTTCTATATCAGGGTCTGGTCCTTTCTGTCTTTGAGTATGCGATGGCGATCCTGACTCTCAGCCATTAGCACATGAAGAGGATAGAAAGGATACAGAACGAGACTGCGCATTATACTTGGATGCACACGAGACACATCATGTAGGGCGAGGTGCTATCTTCTTGATGTTCCGACCATCGAGGACAGAGAGTTTACATTTGCTGAGCACTTGGTTACCTCAGAGTCAATGTAGACACACGACATCCGCTGCATGGCGAAATTAAGAAGGGGAAAAGGCAGCAGGTTAAAAAAAAAATTCACTGTGTGGTACAGAAACTCAGATAAGGGAAAAAAAAAAAAAACAGTTAGAAACTTAAACTGAGTCTCTAGAGATGGGGATATACAGGACAACAGAGAAAAAACATAGGTAGGTAGGTTTTGTACACCACCAGGACATCACACAAGCGATAACACTCGGTGACGCAAAGTGCCACCATGCGGATGAGGATCACCCGTAGAGGTGTCCCGGAAACCCCGTTCAAACGTTAGCCATATTTATATTTAGGTTATATTTAGGGCTACTGGCAAAAGCGAGGGTGGGGCTTTAAAATAACGAAAAAATGCATCACACATGGGCACGATTTGTCGGGCCTATCATAAAAAAATAGGTTGTGAAGAGACAAGTGCATTTTTTTTTTTGCCACAATAAAATTCATAGCACCAAAAGAAATAAAAAAGCGACAGCAAAGAAACATGTCAAATGCAAGAGAACAAGAGGTAGAGTAGATCAAGTAGGGTGACTACATCAAGAGATGGGCGAGCAGCTATGGAGCTACTTTACAATCAAGACAAAAGACAAGAATCTATTCGGGATCCGCTGAAGTATTTTGTTTTGGCCTCTTAAAACCGGCATAAGATAATAAACTGGCATATTTTGGCATATTTGGGTTTTTCCTGGCCTTTCTTAGCAAGATGTGCTCACATTTGCTTCATGGTTCCTCTGTTAGAAACACGCAGATTTGCTAAAAAGCAATTTAGATCTACAGTTATCTTTATTTCAGTTTGACTTTGTTGTGATGTCCTGGTACGGACTTCGCGCCAGTTCTTATTGTATTTATTGACTTTCTAAACGGATCGTGACTTCGATACACCAAGGCCCTCTGTAATTTATGTTAACCTACTAGAATAAATGCGGGATATAAAACCAAAACCCACCACTGATATCAAGTGATTCAGACTGTTCAGAAACTACTTGAGGACAGAAAATAGAGAGGATATAGACCTAGTTCTATCAATGATAGATATTAGTACTTTTACCAATGGCCATGTCATCCCAAAAAATGAAAAGCATCTTATGAGATCGCAAATATAATAGTAACTGGAAGAAAACATACCCACGGTTCAAAAGATCTTCAGACGGATTAGAGGCAACATATTGTTAACTGTGTCAGTGCACTGTTGCACCAAGAATTAGTAGCATATCAAATCATGAAAAATCTGAAAAACACAGGATGAAAACTGTCAAAAAGCCAGTCACAGCTTATTGCAACAGTGACTCCTATCCTAGGCAAAGTAATGATAAAGTTAAAGGCAGCAGAGTTGCAACTTGCTGTAGCCATGACCTGCCATTGTGCAGTACACACAATTGATCATCTAAGTAAAATCATAAGAGCGCATGGCCAGGGAGTACATTGGAGCACATACAGTTGCATAGAACTAAATGTTCATGTCTAATAAAAAAAAATATTACATCGCCTGCACTTAATGCAGTGGAGTTCATGACAGTGGGTAAGTTAGTGGAGAGGTAGAGGGAGGTTGAAGGAGACGATTTTGGACAGTTACAAATTATGGCATGGAACATCATCTGTGCCGTAATTTATTGAAAGTACACGCGACAGAGGGTTGTGGGTAGACGTGACTTCCTATGCTACATATAATTCCAGAGAAATTTGACTAAAAAGCTCAACAAAATGGGGCTGCCTTTGTCAAACTACACAAAGATGCTACATAGCATGGACTATAGGAAGAAGTATTTATAAACTAGCGTTTCTAGGACATCCGCTAACTTTTTATATATTTAGAACATTAAGAGGTGTAGCAGCCGCCAAGCTAGCTACAACCTCCCCTCGATAAATTAGATAAATCCATTTTGTGAGATTGGCTTGGATTGGCTTTTTACCCCACCAGGACATCACACAAGCGATAAACACCCGATGACACAAAGTGCCACCATGCGGATGAGGATCACCGTGGAGAGGTCCCAGAAACCGCGTTCAGACATTTGGCCATAATGATGACCTGCCTATATTGCGGCCCCTGGCAAAAGCCAGAGTGGGGCTTCAAATAACAAAAAATAACGTCCTAAGAAGGACGTAAGGAGTAAAGTTATCATTTTGTGAGAGACCGTTTGGTTACGACTACATCTGCTCATTTGTAGCGGAAATTACGCTGAAACTTTTGTACAATGCATTATGGAAAGATGTAAAGTATTTCTGCTGTTTTGATTTATTTGTTTCAACAAACCCCTATCCTGTTTTTTATGTTTGCGTTCGACTAATTACTAAAAAGCATGTGACATTTAAAATGAAAAGCTGGATGAACTGAACTGAACTGAATTTCTACCCCACCAGGACATCACACAAGCGATAAACACCCAATGACACAAAGTGCCACCATGTGGATGAGGATCGCCGTGGAGAGGTCCCAGAAACCGCGTTCAGACATTTGGCCATATATGGCCTGCCTATATTGCGGCCCCTGGCAAAAGCCAGAGTGGGGCTTCAAATGACAAAAAATTTCGTCCTGAAAAGGACGAGATTTGTTATAAACAACAAAAAAGCTGGATGACAACTCCATAGACTAAAGTATTCACAGATTATCAGGTTATTTCCCTTAGTGATAATGCAGGTTGACCTTATTGGTGATTTTCGGAACAAGAAATATGCCATTTATTATAGATGAGTTGCAAAGATTTTATCACATCTGAGAAAATGCTCAAAGATTTTACATCCGAAAGTCTTCCACTTGTTCCAGTGAGGATGACAGTAAAGAATTCAATCTAGAGCTTTTGATGTGAAGCGAATAAAATGTTATACTTTATCTGGCATTTTCTGGCATATTTTGGGCAATGGTTTGGCATAAAATTAAGTTAAGTATATGGCAACCCTGCTGCCAGACACGAATGTGATTGTGCACGTCCACAACATCCGGTGTTGGAACTGAGACATTCTCTAACAGTGTTGCCACTTTGGATCTTTTACATCCAAATTTAGATCTTTTTCATTGCATTTAGATACTTTTTTGACGTTTAGATCGTAAATATTTTTCTAGACGCTTTATATATTGAGTTAGATATTTTATAGATTTTATTTTCATTTATTGTCAATTTAATAATTACTGTGTAAAATATTTACTACAATATTTTCGTTTTGGCCTGGCACGTACATTGTGACAACTGCCATTACTTTAACTTTGAACTCTCACTGGGGTCAACGCACAAACATATGGCAGCCCCGGTACTGATTAATAAAAACGCGCGTAAATCATACTTTGTTTCAACCGTATCCTCACTGTGCTGACTTTGCGTTTCTTTTTCATGTGATTAAAAAAAAAATAATTGCTCACCTTCTTATGTGTCTTTCACTTTGAAAAAAACTTTTCAACATGTCAAAAGTAAAGTATGAGCAAACAATTTGGAAAGAGTGGTTGCATGATGACAAAATTAAAAACTGGGAATATGACCAAAGCTTGTTGTAAGTACTGCAAGTGTGAAATTAAAGCGAAAATACCAAACTCAAAGAGTCATGCAGAGACTAAAAAAGCATAAAACTTCAGTTTCATTTAAAGATATTACACCGCTGACATCTGTTTTCAGAACTATACTAATAAATGAATCATCAAAAGTTGAAGTATCAGTCGCAATGTTTTTAATTTGTCACTGCGCAATTTCAAGCTGTGACCATTTGATCGATTTGTAAAAAATCTTGGACTAGTTCAATTTGAAAAGTGTGATGTAGAAAGTATAGTTTAGGAACCGAAGGACCTTTTAATCAGCAAACAGTTAGGCTTGAAGAATTTGGCTGTAATTGGTACTGATAATGCCTCAGTGATGGTTGGTTTAAAGAATGGCGTTTATGCCAAGTTGAAGAAAGCTAACCCATCGTTAATACTTATAAAATGTATGCGTCATTCATTGCAGCTAGCATTATCACATGCTTCATCTAAATATTTACCAAGGAATTTGGAATACCTTATTGCTGAAACACTTTACTGGTTTTCCAAATCATTTTTTCAGACAACAGAATTACAGTACATTATATACAGCCTTGAATGATGGTTCCACACCACCGACAATTCTGTCAGATTGCAAAACTAGATGGTTATCAATTTAACCAGCTGTTGAAAGAATTATGAAGCAATGGCTGAAGTTGAAGACACTTTGAAATAACAAGACAAAGTGAAAAGTGCTACACAGCTGAAATACTATATGGAATGTACAGTGATGAAAAAAATGCGTCATTCATTATCTTTTTATAACCTATTTTAATTGAAGTGCAAAAAGTTAATAAACTGTTCGAATCTAAACTTGTTGATAAAGTTAAATTACTTGATGATCTCACCTTGCTATTTCACTCGGTAAAAGACTGGTGTTGCCAACTTCTAAAACTGATTTGCTAACTTGCACTATAGAGAGCTATTTGGCTCCTAAGCCACACCTTGGATATTAAATCGAATCAAAAATTGATGATTTAAAAACAAAAGGACTGTTAACAGAGAATGAAGAGAACAACTTGAGAAAACGCTGTCAAGATTTCCTTATCTCATTATTGAAGCAATTGAAGCAGAGACTTCCTGAAAATCTAGATGTTTTGAAAAATATTTCACTTTTTTTTTTCTGTGAGCAACATACTTCAGCCAATAAAGGACATACCTAAATATTGTAAAGTTATGAAATTTTTAGGAGCTACTGATAATAGTGTCGCGGAAGCAGAATATTAGTTAATCAAAATAAAGTTACCTGAATGGACAAACAAAACAGAAACTAAAGCGTTTTGGAGTGAAGTGAGACAATTCAAAGATGCCTCATCAAACAGTCCATTCTGTAAGCTCTTTAGAGTGCCATGTCTGCCATGATACTACCCCACTCAAATGCTGACGTAAAAAGAGTTTTCAGTGCTAGAAATTTTATCAAATCTAATCTTTAAAAAAAGGATGAAATTTGACCTCTTAAATGCTATCGTGCCATTAAAATTCGGCCTGATGAGACTAGAGAAATAAGGCCACTGTTCCACTTATAAAGAAATTTGAACAGCTAAAGCATACCAGGGTAATTTTGGATCTGAAGCTTCAACTTCATTATCCAAGCTAAGTTTATCCTGTGGATCTTGTGAGGCAGACATCAGTGAAGGTGAGGACATGATTATGTAGGGTAAGTCATAACAAAAGCTATGTAATTTTTGACTTTTTCAATTTGGATGTTTTTTCTAGATCTTTTCCACGCAGATTTAGATCTTTTTAGATATTTTGTGACACCGTTTTGGATATTTTTTGTCAAAGAAAAGTGGCAACACTGTATCTCTAAGGAACAAACACCAACCGCTGACATTCTTTGAACAGTCTTTTTCTTTCAGAGATTCTGTCGAACTCCACGATGCGTCCCGCTGCTATTGTTGCTGATGAAATGTTTCCGGAAGGCGCTGGGTCATACATGGACATGGAAGAAGTAAGTTAGTTGTATATATTATTATTGGCGTAACTTCCTCCACTTCAAGAGTTTCAGTACGATGGCGACATGTATTCATGTAACTCTAAAACTGTTTTTAGAGTTGGAGAATCAGATCTTGATGGTGTTTTCATTTTGTGTATGACTGCTTAATCATAATCACCTACTTGTGAAAATAATTATTTCTGTCCCCAGCAAGCATGTAAATTCCACATATTGGGCTAAAATGCTCATGCGCCACTGGATCGATAACAACAAGCTCCCAGCAAGCATGAAATGTATACATAATGATGATGTAATTGTCGACTATTGCAATTGCTATTGCCTTCGAAGTCAGAATACATCTGCCCTAGAGGTGACAAATAACCTGAATATTTAAATAAAGTAAGATCAGGCAAAAGCAAAGTTCTGGAAAAAGATAAGGCAAAAAATGGATGAACAACCAGTACAGTTTGTTGATGTGCGGAAAAAGAAGAAATTAATTATTTGATTGATAATATTAATAATTAACATAATAAAAGTATTAATTAATATGATTATATGCCTGTAGTTTTTCAATTTTGGGATATACTGATATACACCATTTCTAGAAATGTCATTTCAAGCAGCAAAAGGGTTTCTAATGAAAATATTAGTAGCATCAGGTACCCTATGCTCTGCTGGCATAAAAAGGGCCCTTGCTATATATATATCTATGTGTGTGTATGTATGTATTGCATGTGTGTATTTAGTAAAAGCATGCAGCTTGTTCAAGTATTGGATTGTTGGTAGACCAAATATGAAATGATAGATTTATTGTCAGAATAAATGAGTGAACTACTCTGTGTGTGGATGATCACACACTGCCTGGATAGATAACAGAGTTCTTGAGATGTATTCTGTTTGTGAGCCGTAGTGGTGCAGTGGCTAAATCATTGCCTGATGGCCCGCAGTTAGGCAGCTTTTAATAAATGTCATGGGCTTCTACTTCTAGATCAATCCAACTTAAACTGATACCAGAGAATGTCCTAGGAAATAAATGTGGCTAACATGATGTTGACTGCCTGACCCATCAAGCTCTGCTTGGTCTATAAAATATATGGGTTACGGGCCTGATGCAGTAGTGGCATAAAAATAAGGCTTTCCTTTTTGTACCCTTACGCCCCTATCCCTCCCCTAAAAAAGATTTACATTCATTATTGAAAGCAGTATGTGCTCATGAAATATTATGTTCACGCAGGCCGGGGGATCCACAGCACTGCTGATGGATTTAGCAGCCAACGAGAAAGCTGTGCACTCAGATTTCTTTAATGGTGAGTTCTGTTGCCTCATTCCTATTGCTGTGGGGACAGAAAATAATTTGCCATTTTGTTATTAGTATATTTTAGATTTTTGTGTGCTTTATTTAATATCTTACCCCAAACAGGGGAAATCCATAGGTCACGGACAGTCTAATATTTCAGGGGGTGGTAGATAGGCTGCATGCAGTTGGGGGACCTAGGCTGCACTCTCTCGGGGTGGGTTGTGGTTAGGGCCAGTTTTAGATGTTTTGGGGTTGTTAAAGCATCAGAAAGCCATGAAACCCAGTGTTACTACCCTCTAAAATGTTGAACTGTCCTGTGACGTCATCTGGGGTAGGATATTAATAAAGCAGCCATTTTTTTAAATATTCAAACATTTAAATATTTGTGACTGGTATAGTATTCACATGTACTTTACTGGTGTAGTTATTGTCTTCTTCCTCTTTGCGTTCACCAGCTGTACACTCTGGTGGAAAGTTCTGGTTGTTCGTCCACTTCTGGACTGCAGTCCTGTTTCAGAACCTGAGTGTTGCGTGTGGATCTGTTTGACAGATCTGACACATTTGAGTGTAGACTGTTAGTTCCTTGCCTCTCGGGCAGATGCACTCCGACTTTGAAGGAAGCTCCCAATTAGTCGACTCTTACAACATGCTTTTGGGCAGGCAGTGGGTCTGTTCTTGTTTTCCCTATAATAGGGCCCCGGAACCCACACGGGGCTCTAGTTATTGTTACAATAATGCCAGATTTGTTTACAATAGGAGACAAGGGTAAAGAAGTACAGAAACATTTTGACAGATTGAATAAGTTCATTATGCTAACCAACATTCTAAAATTCCCAGCAAGCAGTGGAAACCCCCAGGTTTGTACTTGCCAAACCAGGAAAAGTGATACTGACTGTTCCTGCAACATCAAAGCTGTCTTACTGGAAGATTCCTGTTTTAAGGACAGTTAATGGGCATTACTATGTATATCTTCTAACCAAAAAAAAAAAAAAACCCAGAAAAGAAAGAGTCTTACTAGTCTAAGAAGAATAACGTATGCTAGAAATATTAAGTTTCTTCAAGACAAGATGCACCCCAAAACTCAACTTGTGCAGATAACAGCCAAGGATTTGAGTATTAATATTCTTCTTCATGATTGCCCTATTCTCAAGACCCTGGTTGTATTAGATTCTGACTGATCAAGAAATCCTTTTGACCTGCTAACTAGAAGTTTTGTCTGTCTGTCTTAACTGCCTGTATTTACTACTTTTAGACAGTGTTAGAAAAAGAGGGGGGGGGGGGTGGTCATGTGCCTGAAGATTTAAGGCTTCTGGCTGGTGCAGTCATCATGCACTGTGCAGTTTAGGATTTGTATTTTTGGCCCCACAAATTAGCAAGCTTAACATAAGGAAAGGAAAAAAAAAACATGCACAAATACAACTGTCTTTATTGATGGATGAAACAACAGAATCAGGTGGGTGGTCATACAAAAAAAATGGTGACAAATAGGGACACAAAAAGCTGTTGTCAAGTGAAACATAAAAGGAGAGGGGAAATGTACATGACCAAAAAACGAGAGGGCAGATATTGATCCCTGCAGAGCTGATAACACTGGCAGTTTTAATGAGTCCATTTTCCAAAGAAAGACAGCTTGTTAGGTCCCTGGAGCAAGAGTTTATGGCAGTGACAGGGATGGGAATTTTAATGGCCGTGTCAACTGACATTATTGATCTTTTATAACATCTTTTATTATTGCCCCCTCAGATTTCGATGACCTGTTTGATGATGAAGACCTTTCCTGAAAAGTGAGAAACAGATGATGTGAAGTCAAACTTCTGATTGTAGCAGTGCTTGTGATGCTTCATGGCTGCCTTGTGGATGAAAGAATTTGAATTAGGAATTGTATTGTCAGTGATACTATGTGTAGTTTTCTTGTCTGTTATGTTAATAATGACTTGAAGATTGTTGAAAGGGTGCGTTAATCTTGAAATGTATGTAGTGCAGATCTATTAATAGACATGTTTGCAGTAAAATTTACCTACATTGTTAAATACTGGTATGTGGTATATCCATTTTGCATTGTTACTGTTGCAAAATAGCAGTTGAGAGAGACTTGCAGAGAGAGAAAGGGAATGTGAGATATGTGATTAATTCATTATTCGCCATTGCTTGAAAATCCAGATTTTGCATTATTCATATAATGAAGCCAGTAGGGTGTTAATAAATAAATAAGGAATAATATTGTCTTTGTAGTATTCTTTATGGTTGCTGCCTCATTATGAACATTGTTTTTAAATTACTTGTCATATTTCTGGTAGGAAAATATTCCAGCATTTTTGTGTGACATTTATTGATGGATAGCTAGGATATTTATAGTAGATATTCAAATGTATGCACTCAGTAAGAAGAAACTCCACAGGGGAGCATGTACAACAGGTGTTTACCAATCATCAATAGAAGTGATCCCTTGTCCACAATTGTTTCTGCCCATGAGCTTCTAGACAATTTCAGAGGGTGGGCCCCACCTGAGTTCATGAAGCTCAGGCTTGATCTGCTCCTGCTGCAGTATTACGGGATGTTCTCGGACAGGGACAAGACAAAATTGTTGACTATGCAACAGGTACTGTGAGATTCGAAGTTTATTTATAATTGCTGCGGTAGCCTATTAGACCAGCCGGCGTACCTGGACGAGAAAGTGGCAAGCTTACGGTTGGTTTATCACTCACACTGGACAAGGCAGACATTCTGAACAGCATTTATGAATGGATGTGATAATGGATGTAATAATATGTGGAATTTAGTATTGATCCAGCAAGAAAGGATGTATGAAAGGGAGAGTGTGAGACATGAACCAGTTTGTTGTGTTACTGGAACAGTCAACATCTACACCTCAAAACATTAGCTGTCTGAGACAGAGCAGCTATAGGTATGCCCTGAAAGTCATAATGTTGATTCCTAAATCAGGAATCAGTATACAGAGCCTGTCATCCAGTTGATCATGTAGCAATGGATAGTTGGTGTATATCATTACTAAAGATGTTTAACCGCCTAAGGGGTTATGAACACAGTTTTAATAATTAACATCTGAGGTTAAATTTGGCAACAGACTGCTTTACATTGGTTTCCACAGCAAAATGAGTTTTGAATGTTCAGTGAGCAGCAGCATTCTTCTTCTTTTTCTTCTTCTTTAGTCCTATTCTGCCTTTCAGCGACCTGGTTTGATAAGGCATCGTGTGTGAGCTAATGTGGTAAACTGCTGGATCCACACACAGTCAACAGATGGTGGGGCTGGTTTACAATGTCCCATCAAGAATATGCAGCTGACCGAAGTGCTCAGACCTAGACAAATGTCTTCCCAGTTCATCATTAAGCCTCGACATAGTTGAGGGTGACACTACTGGCATGTGGGGCTAGATCTGACCCAGTCCCAGTTCATCATTTAGCCTCGACATAGTTGAGGGTGACACTGGCATGTGGGGGCTAGATCTGTAGCTTATATACTCTTTAGCGCTTCATGGGTGATGTGGTCACCCTCACGCCAGCCACCTTTATGTCCCAAGATATTTCCTGGTGCCCATTTTATCCTAATTCAACCTGGCAGCTCAGGTAGAATTATTAAAAACATCTGCCTTTTTATGAATTTGAACCTAAGACCTTCACATTGTTGGGAAAGATAAGTTGAAGTATATTATTATTGTGAATGTTCCAATGTTTTTACAGAGGCTGCTTTTCACTTGATCATTTCCAGCTGCAGCGTAATCTTCCCTCAAATGTACCAGTTGTAGTGTGAATTTTTTTTTTCAAGGTTTAGAAAGAACGCAAGTTTTGATTCACTATGATCAGCTTGTGTGTCCTTTCTTATTGGTCAGAAATTGGTATTTAGAGATGTTTATTGTCTCAGCAGTGTATTGATTTCTTCTTCTCTATTAGCTTTTAACAGATAGCTGCACATTGTGTTGTTGTTTACAGCTAGGCTGCAACAACTGCACCTTTTGGCCCAACACATCCGATTTGGGCAAATATTTTGCAAACACCTCACTTTTATGACATGTTCAGGGGCATTGGGTCTGTTTCCCCCCCCCCCCCCCCCTCCTTTCCCCCAAACTAGGGTCCCAGATGAGATCTGATATGTAGACAGTATACAGAGGGAATCTGAAACAGTGAAACTTCCTAAAAGATCTGATCTGTCTCCCAGCCTAGCTGGTTAAAGGAGAGGATTCCGGGTTTGCCATATATGATTCTCTACTTTTAAGTTTGGTATAGTTATACCTGGTAAAATATTCTACCGGTTGTTCACTGACTTACAAATGATTACAGTCAAAATTAACTTGTCAAAACTGGAATGACAATTAACATCTGTAACATTTAATCTGGAAAAGTCAAATCATAGGACTGGGGAGATGAAAATGGTCCTGGATTACAGATTGACTTAGTGGACTGATATGTCCACTGATCTGTAGTTTGTGCTGCTTGGGTCAGCTTCTGGGACATTTCAGGGCAGGTTGAATCTGCTAGGCTAGTCTAGACAATCTGACACCTGCAGCTACACTGGAACTAGAACAATTGAACAGTCCCTGTGGTCACAGTTGGGAAAGTTCTGACCAAAGACCACACTGCCTTTAGTCCTCATATATTGTCACACTCTCACACACATATGGAGTAGGGTAGTAACATGTGTTTACATTCTTGAGTGGGGTATAGAATGGTGTTAACTGAACAGAATCTATACTCCTGATGGAAGAAACATTCCATCCATATTAGTTTCTCAAGGATATTTCCTAGCACATGAGTTTAACGTCGCTGAGAGAGAAAACATTCAATTGTGTGAATTGTTCTGCATTAGTACATCTTTCAGGGGTTAACATACTCAAACACAGTTACATTTCACTAAGTGTTCTCAGTTCAACCACATGGGTTCACATCACAAAGAAAGGGAATCTGGGTGTGAAACATAACATGTGATAGGCAGTTCAAAAATTAATGGGAATTATAAATATCTCATTTGATATAACTGGGTGCTGGTAGAGATGTCATAACACAATCATAGATGATAATGGGTTTCCCATCAGTCATAATATTAACATAAAATATTCAACACCAACTCCAGTTTAACTTTAAATGAATACATGTGAAACATTTTTATTCAATAGAGTTAGGAAGTGAGGAAGGGTGAAATATAATTATTAAAATTATTGTGTCACAAACATTGGTACTTAAAATGTCCTCCTGATATTTAGAAATTATATATAGCAATAATTATTACAAGCATGGGCCATACACCTTCCCTTCCTTCTTCTCCAAATCCAATAGATTTAGCCACCACATGGTATTCCCTTTTCAAGCTCTTAAACTAGTCTCGGAATTATCTGGACTAAATCTAAATAAAATCCAGACAGTGATTTATAAAACTAAAATTACCTTGGGGTTAAATAACCTAGTGAGGATTGGGTATAGTGAATATACACCTGTTTCCTTCATTAATCAAATCTCACTATGCTTGAAATCAGGATTGACCCGAGATTTCACATGAGGACATAAATTGCTTATTGTTTAATATAATTATAACAATCAAATACACTAATTTATGTATCCCTCGAAGGGACTTCAAAAACACCATGGTGACTGCAGTTAAGAGCACCTGCTTGTTCACCATGTGTCTGATTTGAAAAGGAAGTGGAAAGGGTTAACGAGGGGGAAGTAACTCTGAGCTCATCATCATTATCTTAAACCACTTCTGCCTTAAAGCGACATGGGGAGGAATAATTTGCAATCCAGTACACGTTGGCTGTCACTGGCTATTGTCATGCCATGAAGACGTAGAGTGTCTTTAATGTTGTTGATCCATGTTTTCTGCAGCCGTCTTCTTGCTCTTGTAGCTGATCTTCTGAGATGTAGTGCTTGTGATGGTATTTGATCTTGCTGCCTTCTAACGAGATGGCCAAACCACTTGATCTGCTGTTTCTCGATGAATCTAGTACAAGGTGCCATTCCCACAATTTGTCTGATAATGTCATTTTTCACTTGATCTCGGATGGTTAGGTTGGCTGCTTTTCTCAGGCACCTCATCTCGCAGGTGGTGATTTTGAGTACATGGGCTTTAGATAGTGTCAATGTTTGGCACTGGTAGCTTAATGCTGGAATGAATATACAGTTAATAATCTGTCTCTTTGCACTCATAGATATGCTTGGATGTCTTAATAATGGTGACAATTGGTATATAAGTGCACTTGCTTTCTGACATCTGGTTTTTATTTTTCTGTCAATTCCTAAATATTTAACTCCGTAACCTGATTCATACCAGAATGATTCAGCTGCATGTGTAGAGCCAGGGGTTCTTCTACTAACGTGCATTGTTTCAGTTTTGTTTGCATTGATCTTCATGTTATATTTACTGCAAGCTGACTTATTCTGGTAATGTGGTCTTGCAGTCTATCTTCTTCAGGGTAGAACAAGCACTGGTCGTCAGCAATAGTAGTTCGTTTAATCTGGGTGAATCGATTACTTCTTCTGATGTGTGTACTTCCTTATGATTATAACGATCCATGTTGTCTATATCAGAACTTGCTTCGTTAGATATTCTGTCTATTTAAATGTTAAATAAAAGTGGGGAGAGCACACATCCCCGTCTCACACCTGTGGTGACCGTGAACATATCTGATATGCCTTCTTGTGTTTTTACTGCACTATGGTGTGTGTGGTACGTGGCTATGATGTTCTCTAGTAACTGTCCTTGTACCCCTTAGTTTTCAATAAGAGACCACAGTTTGTTTCTATCCATTCTATCGAAAGCCTTTTCCTGATCTACAAACACAATATTCTGTCTCACAATATCAACTCTGAGTTGATTCTCCAAATTCTCATTCACCTTTTTTAACTTTATAATTAGGAAATTTATAATATTGCTATTGTGAAGCAATAATTATTAGTTAAGAAGCAGTAGTCCAGACCAGCTCGTCACAGTATACCACTGAAATAGATAGATACAGACTGAAAGTGAAAAGAGAAACAAAAGAACAAACTTAATTTTTAAAGGGTTACAAATTGGGCACGCAGGTCATCTTCCATTTGGCCCTTCCAAACACTCATCTTTCACACACATCCTAGATAGATATAAGTAGACAGATTTATAGTTAACACTTCAAACGTTTCAAACATAAGCATGATGACAGTTCTTGGCTTTTACTTACGTGCTTACAGTTGATCAAAACAGTCCATATCTAATCAGACTTTCAAATTATTGACTGAATTCTCTCAGAGATGTGATTAGTGATTAGAAAGGAATATCATCACAGCACTCCGGACAGATCCATAGGTGCTCCGATCTCCTCCTCAAAAGCTCCACAAGTGTAAAACGACTGATGACACCTGTTCTGTGTTGGTTAATGAAACGTCTTGTCCTCTTAGTGAAATGTTCCTTTCTTGCAGCTACAGGCTGCACCCCCATGTCTATCAGTCTAGACAGGGATATGGGGTCATGTCCTTTGGTGCGCATGGCATTGATAGCATTTCTGTTCAGTGCTGGGCCAGATGAAGCTGAAACTAAGACTACCAGACTACCAACTGCAGTGTCAGCAAGATAGTCTGCACGCTTGTTCCCTTGAACACCTGCATAAACTGGCGTAAAGATAAAGGTTGAGGCAGATATTTGTGAAGTGCTTAGTGTTTCAATCCATTTTTGCCTGATAAATCCAGCTTGGATTTTTTTTAAAGCATATTTATCGAGTCACTAAGAATGCATATGTGTGTGAACTTTTGAGTACCAAACCATGCTAAAGCTCTTGTTACATAGTTTCCATTCCATTGTAAGGCTACTAGTTGTAACAGCAAAGGCTTGCCCCTAATTACTGACCCAACTGTGTAAACTATATCATCATATTCATCTGTGTTTTCGTCAATCAGTGTTCTGACTAAAGTGTCAACAATGCCAGGAACCTGCTCCCTACAGCTTCCATCAAGTGTAATATGGGCTGTAATATTAATTTTTGGAGAGGGAAGCATAATTATCCATTTATTTCCAAAATTAATGTAAGTAAGGCGGCAAACATGTTCGATGGCATGCTCAGCTCGACCCATTCAGGATTTGCCTCGTTTGAGATATGTGTGTGTATTTATGTCTGGTCACATTTAGTCTGTGCATTCACTAACTGTCCATCAGATTTATTAATAAACCCTTTTGCCTTCTGGCTTTTCAGTTTCCCTTGGCAGTTAAAATACAGTATCATCATGCACTAACTTTGTTCTTTTTCATCATCTTCAACCATCATTACCTTCACCCCCTTCAGGCATCTGGTCTTTTATTGTCACTTGATATTTGGATGATGCTAGTGTTCCTAATATTATTTGCTAGCCAACTGTTTAAGCTTGCCACACATCATCTTTCTGTCTTCTTTGTCTTCCTCTCTAGTCTAGTATTTTCTTTATCTCCTCTACTGACATGCCTCACACATTTCAATTATTTCTTACAGTTACAATGATAACTTCTGCAGTCCTTGATATGCCAGTTTGTTTCTTTTTTTTCTTCATGGTATTCACAACATTCTTCTCAAAAACCACAACTCAGCTTCACTGCCTCCCAACTCTTCACCAATCCGATGTTTCAACAGCTGCTCTGATGGCTGCTTGTTCTGATTAAGATTTTCAATTAAATGCACCAAATGCGCTAGAAACCCCATATTTCTCATAAAAGTTCAGTTTCTGATGTTGGACACAATCAAATGCTTTGCTATAATCAATGGAACGAGCATGAAGACCTATGCTGTATTCTCTACATTTTTCCAAAATTATTCTCATAAAAAAGATGTGATTCATAGTTCCTATACCCTGTCTGAAACCCGCTTGTGCTTCATGTAGCTCATATTATAATTTCATGAAGACCTACGTTGTATTCTCTACATTTTTCCAAAACTATTCTAATATAAAAGATGTGATTCCTAGTTCCTCTACCCTGTCTGAAACCCGCTTGTGCTTCATGTAGCTCATATTGTAATTTCCTTTTAATCCTCTCCATGATAATTCAAAAGAGGATTTTGCTAACATGACTTATTATTGTGATGGTATGGTAGGTGTAGCATAGTTTAATATTTTTTTTTTTTTGGAAGAGGGGTATAGACTTCTTTTCCACGCTTTAGGCCAAATGCCACTGTTCCAGATCTTCGTGCACAGTGCATGGTGAATTCGGACGCTGGCCTTTTCTCCTGCTTGAATTAGTTCTGCTGGTATTTCGTCGCAACCTGGTGATTTTCCTTTCTTCAGGCTGTGTACAGCTGATCGTACCTCATCCAATAAAGGCTGTGGTTCTTTGTCATAACTTTCCTAATTTGTTTTTGAATTACTTTTCAGATCCTCGTACATTTCTCTACAGTATTCTTTCCATCTTTCTAATATGTCTTTAGTTTCCATTAATGTATTACCGTTTTTATCACTTATTTCATTAAAGAAGGCCTGAATTCGTCTTTAAATGTTTTAAAATTTTTTTAACCTATCTCTTGTCTCTTCCTTGCATCTGGAGTTGTTCAATTCTAGTACAGGTATTAATAATAAACTGTTTTATTTTTTTAAATCACCTCTGATAGCTCTTCTGATTTCTTTGATGTTGTTCCTATATGCATGGCTATTTGTTTCTGTCCCTACTTGCTTTAATATTGATAGGGAATGGATGACAGTTGAGAACTTAACTTATGTTAACTGTTCTCCTCCCCGTTTCTCCTCCAGTTTCAATGTTGCAAGATTGGAGAAGTCCGGTTTGCAGTCGGAACTACTGATTTAAGTGCTCCTGCTGTGATTTTCGGTTATTGACTGAGTTCCACATTTCGTACATAATGGCAATGATGGGTGATGTGTTTTCTAGGTTGTGTTCCTGGGACGTGTGCTATTTATTTGCTGGCCATGGCTGCAACTTGGCCGAGGACATGTGAAGAATGGTCAGGAATAGTTTTAATCTATTCATCACCCAGCTATTCGTCGAATGAAGTTGATTTTCAGTGATGACGCCTGGTCTCGCAGTATGTTTAAGGAGGCATGTACCTGGGGGTTTGCCAGATCAAATCGTGTGTGTTTTGCTGACTGAGGACACTCTGTATGGCTACGGCATTCACTTGAAGTATCCAGCGAATCTGACTCTGTGACTGGAATCACTGGCATAGGCGGTTGAGCAGTTATGGGCTTGCTCATTTGCTGTGATGCCGGAACCGTAACGACTAACTAACTTATTTGATTTACATTTCTTCTTTCTTCTATCAGCTTGAAAGTTGTTTCTGTAATGTAAATCTGTTTCTTGTGTCGTTTTTTAAGGAATCCTGTTCTGAGCTGTTGTGATGATGATGTTTCTTGCTTGATGTTGTGATGATGATGTTTCTTGCTTGATGTTGTGATGATGATGTTTCGGCCAACTCATCAGGTGTCATATCCTCCTGCACTGCCATGAGTGCCTCAAATTTGTTTTCAACCTCAATGCTGTAATCATTTGGAAAATTACTTAACTCAAAACTTATTGGCCCCTTTCAACATTTTTTCAGTTTTATTTTAAATTTTGCAACAAGAACTCTGTGGTCAGTGTGACAGTCAGCTCCAGGGAGTGTCTTTGCAGATGTTACACATGTCCTCCATTTTTGTTGTATTAAAATATAATCAATTTTGTTCCTGTTATTTCCATCCAGTGAAGTCCAGATGTAGAGCCTTCTGGGGTGTTGTGTAAATAGTGTGTTGTAATAGTCATATTCTTTTCTATATTAAATTTGTTTAGTCTCTCCCCTTTCTCGTTTCTGTCTCCTATGCTGAAAGGGCCATAACTAAAATTTATGAGATAAAACTGTTGGATATCAAGTCCCCCAAGTTAATTGTAGTACCACTAGGTAGATAGTAAATATAAGTATGGCTGTACTGATGTTTTCACCTTGTGGTGTCCGGTGTCATCAAGAATAGAACCACAGCATCCTCTCAGCATGTCCTAAAAGGTGACTAAGAGGGTTGGACAAAGGGCCAGCATTCCCACACTAAATATAAAAAAAAAAAAAGATAACAGCTACAGAAACAAAGACATACATAAATATAAATAATACTCTGAACTTTTGTAGCTAAACTTAAGGCCACGTGAAGGACAAAACTGGAGATACAGAGGATGGCTCAGGATCCAATTGAGTGGCGACAGTTTGTGCCTGCCTTATGTGCCTCTGACTGACTGATTGTACTGATGTTTATACAGTAAACAAATAAGAATATTTTGAAGCTGCCTAATAAAACTTTCATTCTTATTGTGCCCAAGCTATATGTGATTGTTACTATCTATGGATTTTCCATTGGCTCTATGTATTCAGCCTTTTGAAGTAATATAATGATGAGTTTTCACGATGGTGATTTCTCTCACACTCCCACCATTGCCTTGTATGTTCACTTACTGTTTGTTTGGTGACAGCCCACAAAGCGAGTCACAGTAACATAGTGAATAGATTACTAGATGCTCATCAGTCAGCCTAAAGGTCATGGGTTC
The DNA here is from genome assembly GCA_905116865.2 of Candidula unifasciata. Taxonomy (NCBI): domain Eukaryota; kingdom Metazoa; phylum Mollusca; class Gastropoda; order Stylommatophora; family Geomitridae; genus Candidula; species Candidula unifasciata. Next base: position 193,008 of record CAJHNH020000849.1, on the reverse strand, counting down.
AAATCTGCATTAAGATAGATTTTAGTTTTAAAATGTTACCTTGGCTTTCACGTTGACCCAGCCTCAGATGGGTACCAGGTAATGTCCTAGGAAGTAAAGTCAGCTGGCATGATGTTGACCACACATACAAAGTGCCAACTGATTGATTTAAAAAGGAGGCTGGCATAATATCCATAATGCACCACTGGGCTGAGAAGAATCCTGTACCTTTTTTACCCTAGAGCCTTCTCAAAACTGTTACTGTCCAAGGCCATAAGCATTTAGCCTTTTTAAAAGTAATACACTTCTGAGTGTTGACAGTAATGACTTTTCCCTAGGTATCGGCTGGGAAACTTGAGGCTGACAGGGTTAAATGGTTGATATTTTCAGCTTTAAATCATTTATTAACACACACACTGCAATCTACATGTCATGTTCGGAACTACAAAAAATTCATGTCACATTCTACAGGTCAATCAGAAACTACAAAACATACATGTCACATTCTACAAGTCAATCAGAAACTACAAAACATTTCTGTCACATTCTACAAGTCAATCAGAAACTACAAAACATTTCTGTCACATTCTACAAGTCAATCAGAAACTACAAAACATTTCTGTCACATTCTACAGTCCAAGTAGAAACTACAAAACAATCATGTCACATTCTACAGGCCAAGTAGAAACTACAAAACAATCATGTCACATTCTACAGGTCAATTAGAAACTACAAAACATTCCAGTCACATTCTACAGGCCAAGTACAAACTACAAAACATACATGTCACATTCTACAAGTCAATCAGAAACTAAAAAACATTTCTGTCACATTCTACAGGCCAAGTAGAAACTACAAAACATTTCTGTCACATTCTACAAGTAAATCAGAAACTACAAAACATTTCTGTCACATTCTACAAGTCAATTAGAAACTACAAAACATTTCTGTCACATTCTACAGGCCAAGTAGAAACTACAAAACATTTCTGTCACATTCTACAGGCCAAGTAGAAACTACAAAACATTTCTGTCACATTCTACAAGTCAATTAGAAACTACAAAACATTTCTGTCACATTCTACAGGCCAAGTAGAAACTACAAAACATTTCTGTCACATTCTACAAGTCAATTAGAAACTACAAAACATTTCTGTCACATTCTACAAGTCAATTAGAAACTACAAAACATTTCTGTCACATTCTACAAGTCAATTAGAAACTACAAAACATTTCTGTCACATTCTACAAGTCAATTAGAAACTACAAAACATTTCTGTCACATTCTACAGGCCAAGTAGAAACTACAAAACATTTCTGTCACATTCTACAAGTCAATCAGAAACTACAAAACATTTCTGTCACATTCTACAGGCCAAGTAGAAACTACAAAACATTTCTGTCACATTCTACAAGTCAATTAGAAACTACAAAACATTCCTGTCACATTCTACAGGCCAAGTAGAAACTACAAAACATTTCTGTCACATTCTAAAAGTCAATCAGAATCTACAAAACATTTCTGTCACATTCTACAAGTCAATTAGAAACTACAAAACATTCCTGTCACATTCTACAGGCCAAGTAGAAACTACAAAACATTCCTGTCACATTCTACAGGCCAAGTAAAAACTACAAAACATTTCTGTCACATTCTACAAGTCAATCAGAAACTACAAATCATAGCATTCACAACAATAACAAAATATGGATTATTCCAACCTGGTCATAAGCATGCTTTTAATATTTGACTTCCATAAATACATTTATATGTACAAATTATATAATTTCAGTCCTTCAAAAGTTGTTAAAATTTAACTAATTATAAGAGCTGTCATGCTAATAATACATACTTTCGTAAAGTTAGATATTCACAGCAGTTTAACAAGGTTGCAACAAAACAGTCATTGCATTAAAATATCAAGAGCTGATCCCAAACCTGATTGCAAAATGGAATGTCAGGGAGAAAAGGGAAAAACATTCATGTAATGTTTAGTCATCATCACCAACTCATGTGCTGACATTTGTCCATGCTATGATAAAAGAATTTTCTCTTTGCTGTCTTCCTATAACCTTGTTCAATGAATTTTTCTAGTTGTTACTACAGTAAGGTATTTTCTTAAATATCCTGACAAGAAAAGGATGACTGTTTCTTTCTGATGCCTGTGTTGTCTTTGAATCTCAATTATGGCCTTGGAATGCTTACCATATCAAAGAGTCAGCTGATGAAACTTGAACCCATATAGAATGAAGCCATGCAGGTAATTCTGGGATGTACAAGAGATACCCCTGTAGTATGTATGCTGTATATACTTGCACTGCCTACTATTGCAGATAGGCTCACAGTTTTGCAAGCAAATTTATATCTCAGAGTAGCTGCAGACAAGAAGCACCTCCTGCATGAAGCCCTGGGTAGAGCTAAGGGTCACAGACTGAAAAGAGGAAGGTCTTGGATGGGGCAAGCAGAAGACACAATTGGACATGTATGCAGGCTTTATAATTTGGGTGAGGAGTGGAGTGGGTCAAAGTGTCTGATCAAGTTTCAGACTTGTGCAAGAGCACCTTGCAGGAAGCCACAGAAGAAGAACAATCTAACACAGAACTAGTGTTGCCAGCTGCTACATACTCCAGGATCTACTGCCGAGCACTTATGGACTGAATTGTTTGGTCAGCAACATGGATAATCTGTCGACTAACTACGAGTATATACAACATTACAAAAAACAATTTTTTTATGAGTGCTTATTAGTCACTTAAATGTGTCGGGTGGGGCAGGGTACTAATATATATATGTTTGATACCATGAAACTAACACTTAAAAATGAGAAGAGATTCAATTGAGCAATGTATCATCAATACAAACAATACTGGCATTAATGATAATGTCATACAAATGTAAAACATAATTAAAATGAAAGGTGTTTAAGACAAGAGAATCATTTTAATTGCATCAGGTTGCATCCAACACAGCTTGATTTCTGTCTCTGAAGTGGCTGGTCACCAGCAAGAGTATTGCACAAACTCTGTAGCTCCAGGAACAACTACAAGCGACCTTTTAGACACTGGCTGTCAGGAACAAAAGGTTACTACCTTTGTGCCAGGGTGTTGATCTGTTGCTTTTCAACCACTTAACCAGGGGAAAAAGCTAACAACAGATTCATTTTAAGTTAAATTATTGTGAACCCAACAACATTGAGAACCTGCATTGCCACTTAGCATTATGTAAAAGTAGAGTAAAGGTCCCTTTACACATCAGTGGGACATCCGGCATATGAGGTAAGACTTATTCTGACAGACTAACTCTCCTTTGATGGTGTCAACATCACACTGGCCACTTTTACATCCCAGGATCGACCTTGGGCCCATTTAAGGCTGGGTTGACCTGGGAGCCAAGGTCATTAAAAATACTTCACATTATGGGGAAACCTTAAACAAATGTAGGTTTTAACAATGCAGCAGCTGTTTGTTCTGAGAAATAAAAGCAGCCCATGTAATATCCACAACCTTTTCTATTGGCTACCATTTTGTCTATAAAAATATGGGGCTTACAACAGATACTTGATACACTTCAAGAAGCTGAAATGAAACCTTTACTTTTTATAGTTCCTTGATTGTGTGCTTATTTGAAAAAAAGATCAGCAAACAACACAAATTGTGAGAACATGTATCTTAATGAATGTCAATCATGGAATATCTCATTTGCACAGAAAAAGCAAAACAGAAATTTTAAACTTATTTGTAACAGGTAAATTAGTGGAACCCTCTTTGCATTTACCAGCTGTAAACTCTGGTGGTTAAGTTTTGTTTTTGTCCACTTTTGCGCTGCTGACCTCTTCTAGAACCTGAGCATTGTGTGTGCATCCAATTTACAGGTCTGACTCATTTGTTTCCAGACTTTTAGTTCCTTGCCTCTTAGGCAGATGCACTCCAACTTCGAAGGAAGCTCCCAATTAGTCGACTCTTACAACATGCTCTTGGGTAAGCAGTGGGTCTATTCTTGTTTTCCCTACAACACGGCCCCGGAACCCACATGATGAAATTAGTTGGATCAAGAAGATGAAAGAATACTAATCTCTCATAAAATCTTAACTTTAAAAAAATTGACTCAGAAACAGCATCATGTTTCAGGAACTCAAATAGGCAACTTTGTTTATCCCATCAACTGTTACTTGTTAACCTCTTCTGTGTCAAGGAGTTGAGTTTAAGAGCAATAAATATTTAGATCTGAGAGGGTTCAACAGAGGCACTCTGGGACACAAGTGGTTACAATCAACATTCTCATACAAAGATTTGTCTATGGTAGATAGCAGTTAGAACCCAAAATATCATGGAAATAACTAAGAAATCTTAAATGGATTGTTGGTACTGAAACACTTAAACCACACTAAACATCACAGTTTAAAAAAGATCAGTACTACTACTACTGGAAAGCTGGGTTTCTGAAAAAAGAGGTAGGGACTAACACGAAGGTGGGCATATCACTGCAAATACCTGGACACCCCAGGTGTCATAGGATGCAACGGCTTTCCTTGTAATAGATCAGGCATGAATCTCCACATGCTTGTGTAGGGGAACTGTTACAGGTCGATCATACACAACTGAAGTTATCTTCCCTTCATCTTTAATATCAGATTCCAAGAGGTACTAACAAACAGGCATCATAAGTACATTTTAACGGTAACAGAGTCTCATTGTGATGAGCTGGTCTGGACTAAAGTTTCCAGTTTCCTAGTATTTTTGGCTGACCAACTCAGAGTCAGCTTTCCTATTCTATGATTTCTTACTTCCTTTTCAAAGCAGATACATGGTGGACCAGTAGGTGGTCATAACTGGAGACACCGTTGATGGTTTGAAATCCCTACCAGGGGTGAGTGAATAATTATTATTCTGGTTTGATCTATTGCTGCTAATTCCTCTGAATCCATATCATCTGCTAGACTCTAGAAAACACGCTGCCCCCATGTGGGAGAAACCTTGACGAATTTCTTTGTCCTCACTAACCACGTTTTGCTCCAGTATGGACATGTGTGTAACCATATTATATATCTGTGGACTGATATATTTATTTGATACTGGAAACATAAATTAGTGTAAATGATTGTTAGAATTATATTTAATAATTAGCAATTTATGTCTCTATGTGAAATCTAGGGCAGTCCCAATTTCCAGCATGGTGAGATTTAATTATTGAAGGAAACAGGTGTATATTCATTATACCTAATCTTTCCTAGGTTTATTGAACCTCATGGTGATTTTAGCTTGATAAATCAGTCTTGCTGCAATTTAGATTTAGTCCAGAGAATTCTGAGACTAGTTTAAGAGCTCAGAAAGGGAATACTATGTGGTGGCTAAATTTATTAGATTCACACCGTAGGAGAAGAAGAAGGAAGGTGTATGACTCATACTTGTAATAATAATTGTTATATATAATTTTAAATATCAGGAAGAAATTTTCAGTAAAATTGTTTTTAGCCCAACATTTTAATAATCATATTTCACCCTTTCCCAACTTCTTAACTCTATTAAATAAGATTTAGCACATGTATTCATTCAAAGTTAAACTTGAGTTAGTATTGATTATTTTATGTTAATAATGTCACAGATGGGAAACCCATTGTCATCTATGATTGTGTTATGACATCTATCCCAGCACCCAGTTATTTTGATTGAGATATATCCAATCCCAGTTATTTTCAAACTGCACAACTCACATGTTATGAGTTTCACAACCATGTAAATTCACTCCCTAATTCCCATTCTTTGCAATGTAAACCCATGTGGCTGAAATAAGAATATATTTTGAAACATGATTGTGTTTAAGCATGTAAACCCCTGAGAGGGTACTAATGTAAAAAGAGCAGAACAATTCACATAAGTGAATGTTTTCTCTCTCTGTGATGTGAAACTTATGTGCTTGGAAATATCCTTGAGAAGCTGAGGTGGATGAAATATTTCTCCTATCATCTTCCATCAGGAGTATAGATTCTGTCCAGTAAACACCATTTTATACCCCACTCAAGAATGTGAACACATGTTACTACCCTACTCCATGCGTGTATACAGTGTGAACAATATATGAGGACTGAAGGCAGTGTGGCCTTCCATCCGAACTTTCCCAACTGCTTCTACAGGGACTGTTTAATTACTCTAGTTCCAGGTGGAAGTTCCAGTGTAGCTGCAGGGGTCAGATTGTCTAGACTGGCCTTAAAGATTCAGCCTGCCCTGAAATGTTTTGGAGGCTGAGCCAGAAGCTGACTCAAGGAGCATAAACTAAAGATAAGTGGACATATCAGTCCACTCAGTCACTCTGTAATCCAGGACCACATTTAATCTCTCAAGCCTGTCTAATGATTAGTGTGACTTGTCCAGTTAAATGTTATATTTGTTAATGTTTCTTCCTGTTTGATGGAATTAATTTCAACTGTAATCTGTGTATGCTAGTGAACAATAGTGACTATAGTTCAACTATAATACATATAAATATACCATTTATATAACTGTAGGTAATCAGATGTGGGTAAACCCTGAATCATCTCCTTCAACCAGCAAGGCTGGGAGATAGATCAGAACTTTTAAGATGTTTCACTGTTTGAGATTCCCTCTGTATACTGTCTACTTGTGAGGTCTCATCTTCTGACTTAGTCTTAACTAGACCCTAGGGCAAAAGTATTGAAGTCAACCTCGTAACGGCACTATTTTATTTTTTATGTCAGTTATTAGCTGTCTTGTACAGAGCAGAAGGGGAATTATGTTATATTGCCTTCTGTAGCTGATTGGGATTGCTTTATGCTGTAAAAAGGGAGGGGGGGGGAATGGGGGCTAGCTGTCCCAATACTTAGCTTCTTCTCTTTGGAGCAGAAACTTGGAAAACAGACAGAAAGATAGAGAGCATGCCTAGAGGTTATGAGGGAAGACCTCAGAAGACTGTTTGGATTCACATAGGAAGATAAAATTATCAATTTTAGATTACAAGTGACAGACTTAGAAGTTGTAAATTTAGAAAGCAAATAATGAAGATGGAGGTGGATTGGACACGTCCTCAAAATGAAGAAAGAGCAACGGCTGAGACAGGCAATGCAATGGTCACCACAAGGACAGCGAGAAAGAGGGCCCAAAGGCACTTGGAGGTGAACCTTTGAGGCTGATCTCACGGCTACGTGGACAAAACTGGAGATAGGATGGTTCAAGATCCAAGTTAGGGGCAACAGTCTGTCTGTGCCTTATGTGCCTCTGGGTGCAATGAGGATTGGTTTTTCTTCTGTAGACTGCATGTAGAACATTAACTAAAACAAAGCTAATTCCACGCCACAATCATGATAAAACAAAACTGTATACAGAGTCATCATGAGCAAACATTACTGTATACAGAGTCATCATGAGCAAACAATACCAGTAACAATGAATTCCAGAGAAATATGACTAAAAAGCTCAACAAAATAGGAAAAAGGAAAACGTGCACAAAACAACACAACGTAACGTTTCGACCGGGCGGCCTTTTTCAAACAGAAGTGGACTACACAAACGAGGAATGGAGAGTATGTAGATCTCTAAGGGGTGACGTGAGCGACGTTTAAAAAATTTGATGCGGAATAAATGAAATAAAATAAAATAAACGATGGCTAAAAAATATAGTCACAATACTGGGAATAAAAGAAATGCAAGTGTTAATGATACATAAATGATATTGATAAGAAATAGAATATGGTAATAATATGAAATAAAATAAAATAATTTACATTTAAAATGTAATAAGATTAGAACTATTTAGATGAAGGTATGTTGGATATTGATACCTCTTGGACTAAGAACGCCAAGGCTGTGGATAAGGCGATTTTCCAAAGCGAGGCGGGTAGTATGATCGCCAGAGCAAGATTTTAATGCTGTGACAGATATGTCATCTTTACCGCTGTGGTCAGGGCTATTAAAGATGACATATCTGTCACAGCATTAAAATCTTGCTTTGGCGATCATACTACCCGCCTCGCTTTGGAAAATCGCCTTATCCACAGCCTTGGCGTTCTTAGTCCAAGAGGTATCAATATCCAACATACCTTCATCTAAATAGTTCTAATCTTATTAGATTTTAAATGTAAATTATTTTATTTTATTTCATATTATTACCATATTCTATTTCTTATCAATATCATTTATGTATCATTAACACTTGCATTTCTTTTATTCCCAGTATTGTGACTATATTTTTTAGCCATCGTTTATTTTATTTTATTTCATTTATTCCGCATCAAATTTTTTAAACGTCGCTCACGTCACCCCTTAGAGATCTACATACTCTCCATTCCTCGTTTGTGTAGTCCACTTCTGTTTGAAAAAGGCCGCCCGGTCGAAACGTTACGTTGTGTTGTTTTGTGCACGTTTTCCTTTTTCCTATTTTGTTGAGCTTTTTAGTCATATTTCTCTGGAATTCATTGTATTAGCTTGACTGCAGTCACCCCCATAGTTAATACCAGTAACAACATCTTTACAAATTAATGTAGAATCTTTATGAGTAAACATTGCCAGCAACATAATCTTTTTGAATAATCATTACTAGTAACAGAATCATCATGTGTAAACTTTATTACAAATGACCCACGATGAGTCAACACCACAGATAAAGGAGAAATCATGAGCATCCAACGGGGACAACTGAGTCATCACTGGTAACATTACCAATCATAAACATTTGTTTAAGACAGCCTTTGTGTATAAAGCAGTAAGTATATATTAATTTTTTTTGTACAAGAACATTTTTAAGAAGCAATCATGAACAATTACAATAATATTTTACCACTACATGAACAATTACAACAATATTTTACCAGTACATGAACAATTACAACAATATTTTAACAGTACCTGAACAACTACAACAATATTTTAAAAGTACATGAACAATTACAACAATATTTTACCAGTACATGCACAACTACAACAATATTCTACCAGTACATGAACAATTACAACAATATTTTGCCAGTACATGAACAATTACAACAATATTACAACTAATCCTGCTCCACCAAATCTGAATGGCAGTCTCACTTCATGACTCCAAAACGCAAAACTGAGTTACCTTGTTCTCTGAGAATAATTTTTCTTGGTTTGTTGACACAGTATATGGTTAAACAGCTGACTGTGACATAAATGTTGTGACGAAGCACTTTATTTTAATTCAGTTTGGCTCACTTTTGAACGAAATGTTTTGCTTATTTCACATGAAACAATGATCATTTCAAAAATAAACAGTGAGTTCTTGTTTCTGTGGCGGGACATCACTGGCATGTGAGTCAAGACTGGGCTGAAATAAAAATAAATAAATTAAAAAATAAAAATTAAAACAATTTAAACACACTTGATCTTTTGCTTCAGGTTTTGGCATCTGAAGATTATGAATAATCATCATCATCATGTAGCAAGTCCTTTGCAGAATGTCGCTCTCATCACAGTCTGCATGAAAGAAAACTGGTCTCTCGCTAGCTCTCCCGCCTCATGTACTTTCATACTAAAGGAGTCATTTATATCCTGTGCCCATCTTCGTGTCGGTCGGCCCCTGCCCTTCCTTCCTTGCCTTCTGCTATAATTTTTTTCCCGCTTGATATGACCAAAATATTTCAGCTTCTGAGACAGGATGCTGTTTATTATGTAATCTTCCTTGATGTTTAGATCTTTCAAGATGTCGGTATTTCTCCATTTCTTTGTCCAAGATATTCTGAGAATCTTTCTATAGCATTTCAGCTGTTATGAAGAATATAATTTTAAAATAGTACAGGCAATGCTACCAGTGAGCAGTGCACTGCAGGAATGCCTTTATCTATATACATCTATAAGGAGCACTGTGATAGCACAGGGGGAATCAATGTGGGCAGTTGAATTTTAAACATTGACCTGGACATTCAGGTTGACCCAGCCAAAAACAGATGCCAGAAAAAAAAAATGTCCTTGAAAGTTGAATTGTGTTGAGTTAAAAAACTGACATGACAGCACTCAAGTCATTCTCATAAGTGCTCTGTCCCTATCTTAAGCATCCAGTGCAGAGCTCTAATTCTGCTGAAAACAGTAAGCAATCTGCCCTTTCTCCGAGTGTTGAGTATTGGTTAGTTCCCTTGGTCACTGCATCATTCTAGCTCTCAAAAGGCTTTGACCACATTTAGCTTGTCATGCCTTAGTGGTGTAGTTCCTGCCAGTCTGTATGCCTGTTCATTTCCCAAAACATTTGCATGCCTTGGAGAAATTTCCAAATGATCTTAACTGTCCCAGATCTTTAAAGCGATGCGTGCAACTCTGCATAGAGCATACGTTTCTCTACTTTCTTCAGCCTTCTTCAGCATGCTTTGTGAGACTGATACAGTCATAACATTTGCAACTGGTTCGCAAACCAGCTGAAGACTGCAGTGACTTCCTCCTTCTCAAATTAGATGTTGCATCAAATGTCAGTCTTTGCTGCATTAAGGGTCATTCCTCAAAAGTAAAGAGGACCACACACACAAGTGTTGGCACATTTCCAGATGATACTATTCCACTGTGCTAGAAGCTAGAATGGCCATCACTGACCATTATGATAGCAATTGTGACTAGCAAAACCAGATAATGTTAAGAAGTATCTTTAACACTAAGTGAATGAGATTTCAAGACCATTGTTCCCATAGAAGAAATGAAATACTCACATTCTAAAAGATTTCATGATCAAGGAAGATTTGCTAATATACAGCAACTTGTCTCAGAAGTTGAAATATTTTGGCCATTTCAAGCCCCATGGTGGACTGGGAAAAAATAATAGCAGAAGGCATGGTACCAGGAAGGAGCGGCAGGGGTCAACAAAAATGAAGATGGGTACAGGATGTAAGTGACTCGTTGGATATGAAAGTATACGAGGTGGGAAAGCTGGCAAGAGACAGAGTTTCTTCTATGCAGACAGTGATGAGAGCGACGTTCTGCAAAGGACCTACTACATGATGATGACGTTCCCATTATATATTGTTTTTATATTTCTTCATAGATGCTAGGCTTTTAACCATAAAAGAAAGCCTGGACAGAAGTGTCAAGACCATGTCTTACTCATGCAGCATGATTTCACTCTCAGCCTGCTTTGTTAAGACCAGATGAAAGGTAACACCAACTCATTTGGAAGAAAGTATGCTGCAGAAGCTGCTAGATCCGAAGAGCAGGCTTTTGTATCTCCACCTGTTGGAGTTTCTCTCCCAGGTCATCTATAAACCAGTGCTGAGAATCTGGTCTGCATTGCCCTAATATTAAGGTATCTTACAATTCATAACATGAGACTATCATCCTCTTCAGGGTGTGCTCCTGACCACAGCTGTTGGCACTAACAGAGATCAGGTAGCATGGACCGCTATTCTATGGTAGCTCGGTCATATTTGACCAAGTTCTGACTCAGAGAGTCAGACGAGTGTAATTGACAATATTACATATCAAGTGTTGATTGGTCTGTACAGTATGGGGCTAGCACTATATGCCCAATCTGATTCAGACATAACAAGGATCTTTACTTTGGCTCTGTAGTTCTCCAGTAGTTAAATCATCAATCATACCCTTAGAGACTCTGTTTAGGTCAACAAACTCCCTTCTTAGATCATCAACGAAATTACCCCAGCAAACCCGTGAAACTGTAGGATAAACAAAATGTAATGCACTGATGGGTTCTTATAAAAGCAGAAGAAAGAATTAGAGATGCACTAGACAACACAGCATGTCTTTCAGTCCCTACTTCCTTCTGCATCTTTTTGTGCCAACAGTACATTACATTACAGTTTGTTTATCACAGCAATTAACCCGTATAAGATATATAAACCTGGAACTGTCTTTTCGCTTGCAATGAGAGGTATAGGTAAATAAATCACCATTATTCAATTGATGTGATATGCTAATCCTGCCTTCCTAATTAGGATGCAATGTTTTCGTTATTTGAAGCCCTACTCTGGCTCATGCCGGGGGTCGCAATATAGCCTGGCTTTAATTTATGGCCTAATGGCTGAATGCGATTTCTGGGACCTCTCCACGGTGATCCTCATCCACATGGTGGCACATTGTGTCATCAGGTGTTTATCACTTGTGTGATGTCCTGGTGGGGTAGAAAGTCAGTCAGTCAGTCAACTGAACTGTGAGAGTTAATAGACGGCATAATGGGAGCATATAGATAGAAAGGCAGATAACGGAAAGACAAAAACAGAGTTCACCAAAAAGCTGCACATGAGTAGACCAGAAGGCAGACCAAGAAGACGGTAAGGATATAATAAGCAGTCAGTCCTACAAACACTTGGAGTTGCCAGCTGCAAGGTGAAGGACAATCAGGAAGATAAATAGAGGTGTATGATATCTGAAACAATGTAACCCAAGGGTCAACAGACTGAAAAAGAAGAATAAATACATTTAATTACCATAGCAGCTAATGATGGTAATGACTTCTTAGTTCGATCCCAGAATGAAGTTTTCTCTTCGGGTGCATGGGCCCGTGCAGCAGGTCCTGACTTTGGAGTGTTCTTGCTGTTTAAACTGACAGAGGGACTGAAACTGAAGCTGGTGTCACTGCCACTACTGCCCCGGTATGTGCTTACAGACCTGCAGAATACATGATGTTATCTTCACAATAAGTGTGTAAGACAGGATAACAGAACACAGATAGAATACATGATATCATCTTCACAATGAGTATGTAAGACAGGACAACAGAATACAGATATACAGATATAATACATGATGTCATCTTCACAATGAGTATGTAAGACAGGACAACAGAATACAGATATACAGATATAATACATGATGTCATCTTCACAATGAGTGTGTAAGACAGGACAACAGAATACAGATAGAATACATGATGTCCTCTTCACAATGAGTATGTCAGACAGGACAACAGAATACACTACTGCCCCGGTATGTGCTTACAGACCTGCATAATACACGATGTCATCTTCACAATGAGTATGTAAGACAGGATAACAGAACACAGATATAATACATGATGACATCTTCACAATGAGTATGTAAGACAGGACAACAGAATACAGATAGAATACACGATGTCATCTTCACAATGAGTGCGTAAGACAGGATAACAGAACACAGATAGAATACACGATGTCATCTTCACAATGAGTATGTAAGACAGGACAACAGAATACAGATATACAGATATAATACATGATGTCATCTTTAAAATGAGTGTGTAAGACAGGTCAACTGAATACAGGTAGAATACATATGTCATCTTCACAATTAGTGTGTTAAGACAGGACAACTGAATATAGACAGCATGAGTATAAAACGTGCATTGCAATGAAAAAGTAGCTATCAAAAATTATTGTCATTATCATCATCATAAGGTTTTATTGGTTCATGACTGGTACTGCAGTTTGAGCACGTTGCAACCTTGGTTTGCTCAACAGTTCCCTCCAGCTCTACACATCAGAACCCTGGTACTTAACATAATTGTGTGACACATGTGTTTTTCATATAGCTTTGTTATACAGTTGTTTCTTTAAAGTTGTAGTTTTAGGTCAGTGATTTCTATAGAGATGTAGTGTGTAGACCTACAGTTGTACGGGGATGTAATTCTATAATCAAACTAATGGAAAAGTTGAACATTGATGGAGAAGATGTACGAATTATAAAAAACGTGTATTGGCAATAAACAGCAGCTATAAGAATTAATAACCATTGGGAACATTTCAGAGCAAAAAGAGGGGAGAGAGACAAGGATGCGTGCTATCACCTGATTTGTTTTCATAATATTAGATGAATATATAATGAGATCTAACATGAATATGCCAAGAATTATGATTGGTGGTCACACACACACACAAAAAACCTGCCCTATGCTGACGTCACCATCTTGAAAATGACAAGTCAGACAAAACTATAGGAAATGATAGATGGTGGTGGCAGAAAGTGATAAAATGGGCCTCAGTTTGAAAAGGGAAAAGACAGAAGTAATAGTGATTTCCAAGAATAGTACCTAAATGTATAATAAAAACCAGAAAAGTACAGAAATTTAAGTATTTAGGCACATAGATAAAATCTAATAGGAGATGTACAAACTGTATCCCAGAGATAAAGAACAGGCCAAAACATGACGAACAATTTGTGCAATAAATCTATGTCATTGGAGGTTAGGAAAAGAATTCTCACATGTTTTATAGAGTCAGTTTTAACATATAGATGTGAAACCTAATAATTAATAAACAAGCTGAACAATATCTTAAAGCATCAGAAATGTGATTTTACAGGAGAATCCTTAGAATTTCTTGGACAGCTAAGAAGAGTAACCCAGATGTTTTGAAAGAGGCAAGTGCTCAAAGACAACTTATCACAAACATCAGAAAGAGACAGTCATCATTTTTTTTGGGTCATGTTATGAGAAGAGGGAAACTGGAACTTGTTGTAACCACTAAACTGGAAAGATTTGTGGAAAGCGAGACAGAGGAAGACAAAGCAAAGAAGATTCTTGACAGCCTTTTGTCATGGCATGGAGTGGTGATAAGTTCTAAAGTAAAATTATAAGAGTATCAATTATAGTTAAGACTAATGAAAAATAATCTAAAATAAATGGGCCATAAACACAGGGACCCCCCCCCCCCCCCCCCTCTTTTTTCCAAATCATACAAAAAAGCATTTAAATAAATTTCACCATTTTACACAGGTAAACAATTTTGTTCACTCTTCTGAACTGCCTAACAACACTCTGTGGTATTAGATACACAGGAGGAACGTTCAGGAAAAAAAACTGCATGGTGGAATGATAACGTAAAACAAGCAGTGAAATGTAAAAAGGAGCAATACAAGAAATGGCTAAGATCCCGCTCAGATGACGATTATATCAAGTACAGAATTGCCAGGCGACAATCTGCAAGAGAAATTAAACAATCCAAGGAAACATCCTGGATCATGTATGGGGAAAATCTTACCAAAATCTGTGCTAAATCTAGTAGACAGTTTTACAAAACCATTGCAAAAATGAGAACTAGAGATGAACCATTCCAGCCATCTGAATATGTCAATGATAGTCAAGGCAAACCCATACATGAGGAGGGCAAGATCAGAGAAAGGTGGAAAGAATATTTTCAGACTCTTCTGAATGTAACAGGAAATGAGGAAACAGTACCATTCACACCCAGATGTACAAACGAAGAACAGCCTACAATAATCGAAAAAGAAGTCAGAGAAGCAATCAGATGCAGTCCCAAAAATAAGGCATCAGGTGTTGATGGAATATCAGCCGAGGCAATACAGGCTTGTGGAGAAATTGGAGTCACCTGGCTACTCCACATATTTAGGAAAGCCTGGAATGAAAGAACTGTACCAATAGACTGGCAAAGAGCCCTTATAGTCCCAATTTGGAAAAGAAAAGGCAATAAGCAAGATTGTAACAATTACAGAGGCATCTCCCTTCTAAGCCACGTAGGAAAAATGTTTGCCAAAATTCTGGAACAACGAATTAGACCCCTTGTAGAACCGATCCTGAGCCCATCACAGGTCGGATTTAGGAAAGGAAGAGGGTGTACTGACGCTATTTTTGCTTTAAGACAAGTTAGCGAAAAGACAATAGAACACAGACATCAAATGAACATCGCTTTCATAGATCAAGAAAAAGCTTTCGATAGAGTAAACAGAAATTTTTATGGAAAGTTCTTGAAAACTATGGTATAAATGGAACAATTTTAGATTGTGTTAGGGCTATTTATAGACAAAGTGAAAGCGCCATTAGAACAAGAGCTGGAATCACAGACTGGTTCCCAGTAACATCAGGAGTAAGACAAGGTTGCGTATTATCACCTTTACTTTTCATAATATTTATGGACAATATTATTAAAATAGACATAACACCAACAGATGTCGATAAACAGGAGGACTTCAATGAGCTGCTCTTTGCCGACGATCAATGCATTTTTCACAATGATAGTAAACAGCTGCAAGACCACATAAACCTACTACACGACAGTTGCCTCAAGCATCATATGAAGATCAATACTGAAAAGACAGAAGTCATGAGCATAAGTAGAGAGCAACAGACCATCGACATAAAGATTCTAGATCACAGCCTAAAACAAGTGCAAGAATTTAAATACTTGGGAAGTATCTTTACATTCAATGGTAAAATAGACAGAGAGATTGAAGCAAGAATCCAACAAGCCAACAATGTCGCATACCAGCTTGCCCCGATTTTAAAACACCCAGCTGAGATAAAAAGACAAATTATAAATACAATCTTTATACCGACATTAGGTTATCAATGTCAGACTTGGACATTAACAAAAGAACACGAGAGAAGACTAACCACCTGTGAAATGAGATGTTTAAGAATGGCTGCAAATAAAACCAGAAGAGATCGAGTGAGAAACGATGTGATTACAAGAACTATTGGAACCATACCCATCGTTAAATTTATTGAGAAGCAAAGAATGAAATGGTTTGGTCACCTAGTGAGAATGGAACCAACGATGCCAGCATCAAGAGCTTACAACATGAGAATCGAAACACCAAGAGGCAGGGGAAGACCAAGAAGAAGATGGATTGAAGGAGTCACGGACAACTTGAGACTTCATAACATCACGGCATATGAAGCGACTGAGCGCGCCCTGGCTCGGTTGCCGATCATCTGATAGACTGCGACGCCTAGCGGCACAAGCAGATTTTGACAAAAGAAGAAGAAGAAGAACAATTTTGTTTAATGTATCTTCATTTTTGAATTTTGGGTTTTATAATATGTAAAAAAATATAAATTGAGTAATACATTAATCAGGAACACAGTGAAGCATAACAAGGAATACATTCCCTGAAGGCATTAACAAATATGTATCAGGTGACTCATTCTGAGACCCTATAACCTCGATCACTGAGGCTCTGTTGAAAATGTTGCACAAACATGGCTTTGAAAAAAGCAATCTGGTTCACAAGAAAACCGCACTAAAAGCTATTTTCTGACCTCCTAAAGACTGCACAAGTACAAGCAGAGCCCTTGGTGTTAACTAGACATCTTATAAACATGTCACTGTAGAAATGCCAGAAGACAGCATTTTACAAAATGAAGAATATGTTATGCCATCTTTCCTATTTAAAACCTATCTTTATGTATGGAAGTAAATCATGTACAGTTGGTAGATAAATGAAAAATTATTTAGAAGCTGGATAGTTTGACATCATGGCATGGAGGATCATCTGTGTCAGAGTTGATTGAAAGTACATGATACAGACGGTTGTGGATAGACATGACGGTTCACGGTAAGGGTGAAGTTGGCATTTTATTCATAGCTTCTTGGACTCTTCTGGGTCACAGGTGTGTGAGCATATTCCGTCCAGGACATCTCACGGAACGGCGCAATGAACAGTGACATGCAACATCCGTCAATGCATTCATCGCTCAATGCGCTGCTCACAAAACGGCGCAGTGAACAGGGAAAGGCCGCAACATCACATATCGTCGGTGACCCTGAAATAATCTATAATTAGGTCACAACCCCAAGCCCCCGAGCAGTCCAATACTTTATGAATGAAACAGCGTGCACTGCGTAACCTAATTTAAATGTCCCTGTGACCGTGAACAGCACCGACATGACCCTTAACACCACACAGCATGGACATTAGGAAGAAGAAGAAATGCCTGGTAAGCATCATTCTCTAGAACCCAAAGGTAGCTTCTAAGGGCAAACGGGTAAGAGAAATCAACTCTTAAAGCTAAAAGATTATGTACATCAAAAGTTTTTGTATTTACATTATTCTGGACACTCACCAAACAATGTGCCAAGTGGAAAGTTGTGAAGGAAGAGAAAGAAAGAGGAAGACATAGGAAAAAAATATATTCTAAAGTTTGACATTGTCACATTGTTTAACATTTGTACTGATAAGAACTGGCAATGCACGACATGGAAATATCATGATCAGCAACATATGGCATGGATTAAACATATCCTGTATCCACTAACAAAACTAAAGACTGCAAGAGTTTATGAGACATTCATAATGCACATATTTTCATCAAGGGGAATGAATTCAAGAAAGAATATGAATCATAGAAATATCTGGACAACTGTTGTTATCAATATTTATAAGAGAGAGAAAATTGTGAGATACTGGGCACATTCTGAGATGAATTGGGATACAAGTTTGACACAGAAATGGGAAACAAATTGATTGAGGAGGCAAGGATTTTCAAGAGCAAATCTAAGATAAGGTCGATGAAGTAGGTCAGAGGTGATAGATCTGATACATAATATTGAATAGATTGCTCAGAATGGAATGAAATGGAGGAATCATCTGGAACCTAATGTGATGTAAAAAACATCAGAACAGAATGATACTTGCCACACAAAGATACTACAGATGACAACAGACACAGTACAAAATTGCTCACCCATTTCTGTAAAAAGGGGTGAGAGCACTTTTGCCAGCTGACGGATACACCTCACTCTCCACACTGCCCTGGCTGGTGTTGTAGATATGGTCGCTGTTGTTGTTGTTACCATCACTGTGTTGAGGCTCCGACTGGGAATCCACCTACAGACAATTTTAGTCTAAATGTACCAGCTATGAAAGGTGAGCAAAGGTAAGAGGGTCACATTTATTTCACTGGGATTTTCCCCATCTGACTCAGTCCCACTTTCCAGAGTGTCTGACCACCTGCTGAGAGCATTGCATAAAGCACAAACTCCATAGCTCTAGTGGCAATATCTAGGGATCTCTTAAAGACTGGCACTTTTTGAACCAAAGCTTGAAAATGAACATGAGAACTTCACCAGGTATCTTTAATGTAACACCCCTTAATTGAGCACATCAAATGAAGAATTACTCACAGAGAAGTCTTCAATATTATGTTCCTTTGCTCAAGTATGTAAAACAATAAGTATATTTGGTTTGACGGCATTGGAGGCTTTTGATGCAGTATAGTGGAAAAAGTAAATGTTGGAATCTTTAGAAAATATATCTTTCCTATTGCAATGCCTGAATGTGGGTTTTCAACTATTTTGTCAGGTGGTAAATTTGAAGATTTTGAGCAGAAATAAAACCATATCAATAAAAGTAAATCACACAGTGATAAAAGTATCATGTGAATTTAAATATCTAGAAAAAATTTTCATATCAGAAGAAAGAAAGGTCAGAGAAATTAATACACAACACACTAAAACAAATCAGATACCGGAACAACTAATGCCACTTTTGACACTTAGAAGTGTACCATTGTCTACCAAGGTGAATTAAATAAGAACTATATTCTGGCCAGCTTAATGTTACAGTTTCAAATTTGGACGCTCAGTAAAACTTATGAGCACAAAATCAAAATAGCAGAGATGAGATGTTTTAAGAAGAGCTGCCGAATTAACAAGAAGAGATAACAATAAAAATTTGAAAGACGACTAGCTCTGAAACCAGTCATACGGTTTATTAAGGTGCAACAGGTGATACGGTTCAGCCTTCTGACAAGAATGTCCTGGTACCAGCTGCCACAGAGAGCCAGTCTGAAGAAATAGAATGGACACAGATCATGAGGAAGACCACGCAAAATATGGAATGAATTCATCAAGAATAGCAATAACAAAATGACGGTCAACTTAACAACACATTGGAAAGAGCATACATAAGATCCTTACATCTTCCAAAAAACTTTGATGAAGTGCCTGGATAAAATTAAGATGAATAGCAGAAATATTAAGAAATGTTTTGAGGTGCTATGAATCAAGGAGAAGAAATATGCTGACATTTTGCAAGATCTGAATAATGAATAAAACAGGATTATTTCTCAGAAACTGATACATTTTAACAATATTAGACAGAACAATAATGGAAGGCCTGGTTCCTGTAAGAGGCAGAGGTCAGCCCGAAGGTGGACACTGAATATTAGGGACATCATAGGCACACAAATATATGTCAGAGAAAATGGTGAGGGAGTGAAAGCCTAGCATATTTCGCTGTATCTCGTCAGGTGCATATTACAACCTCAACAACAACGAATCAGGTGACTGGTCGAAATAATCCATCATCAGCAATTGCGTGCCATAATCTAAATTCCGGGCACATCATTAACAGGGATGACGCATTTCGAATTATTTACAATTCGGCCAACCGTAGATTACTTCAATACGCGGAAGCTTCCGCGATTGGCAGATTGAAACCGGAACTATGTAGGCAAAAAGAAATGGTCGTTGCCCTAGGCTTACCTTGGTGAAACAGTTTGAAATGTACTCGAATTTGTGTTTCAGTTTCTAGGATTCAGCTATTAGCTTCATTTTAATTAATTGTTACTGTAGTATGCACCTGACGAGATACAGTGAAATATGCCAGACAATAAATTGTGCAGTCTATTGTTTGTGTCTTCTTTGTTCATTTTTAAAATTATTAAAAAAAAAAAAATCACAATGTTGATAATGCCACTGATTTAACTGATCTCAGTACCTGTAACCCCTGAATATCTGCCTCTATGTCTGTGTCACTGTTGCTTAACATGCCAAAATTGTAGTAGCCACCCTTGGTATTAGCATTCAGAGGATTTTCCTGAAAATAAAGATAAAATAAGGCTTTTATTTTCATAGTTTATGTATTTGTTGTCACACAAAACAAAGTAAACTAATGATGGAATTATTTACTTTCTGGTCCAAAAAGAAGTTACATTAGCTTCAATTTTGTGTGTGTCTTCTTCTCTTGCCTTTCATTTCCTAAAGGAACAGTACAGATAACTTGTTGTAGACTGGTGCATGCTGGATTAGACTTGACACTTTTAATTTTCAAATGGTTGAAGAAGCCAGTCTCACAGTAAAACTTGTTAGTATTCTCTTACAAGATGTATCATGGGCTACAGTGTTACTATCTTCCTTTTTCAAAAACAAGCTTTAGCAATATCTGGGTAATTGATTTGCCTGAAAAAATTATTAAAGGTCTGACTTTTGCACTTTGAGGTTTATTATGTATATGGTGCTAGCTCTTAAAAAAAAAAAAAACTGATGAATAATGAGGTTAGAATCATGTCAGCTGACTTGACTTTGACCCCCATGAACTTGGGCTAGTGGGTCAGCATGTCAGCTGACTTGACTTTGACTCCATGACACTTGGGCTAGTGGGTCAGCATGTCAGCTGACTTGACTTTGACTCCATGACACTTGGGCTAGTGGGTCAGCATGTCAGCTGACTTGACTTTGACCCTATGACACCTGGGCTAGTGGGTCAGCAAGTCAGCCGACTTGACTTTGACCCTATGACACTTGGGCTTGTGGGTCAGCGTGTCAGCCACTGAGTTGTTGATTATCTTCAATACTCAATCATATTGTTTACAGTAACTTCTTGAGCCTTATACTTTACTTTTAACTCATGGTGTCTAGACTATTTATAGTCTTATGGACAATTACACATTTTAACTGTATTTTTGTTTCTGCAGTGATCAACATGCCTGAGGATCCTGGTCCCTCAGTCAAGCTTACTGATGCATTATGCTATGATCTGTAATCTGATGTTATCTCCTCTAACATCATGCTATGATCTGTAATCTGATATTGTTATCTCCTCTAACATCATGCTATGATCTGTAATCTGATATTGTTATCTTATCTAGCATCATGCTATGATCTATAATCTTATATTGTTATTGTATCTAACATCATGCTATGATCTGTAATCTGATATTGTTATCCCATCTAACATCATGCTATGATCTATAATCTTTTATTGTTATCTTATCTAACATCATGCTATGATCTGTAATCTGATATTGTTATCTCCTCTATCATGCTTTGATCTGTAATCTGATATTGTTATCTCCTCTAACATGATGCTATGATCTGTAATATGATATTGTTATCTCCTCTAACATCATGCTATGATCTGTAATCTGATATTGTTATCTTATCTAACATCATGCTATGATCTGTAATCTGATATTGTTATTTCCTCTAACATCATGCTATGATCTGTAATCTGACATTGTTATCTTATCTAACATCATGCTATGATCTATAAACTTATATTGTTATCTTATCTAACATCAAGCTATGATCTGTAATCTGATACTGTTATCTCCTCTATCATGCTATGATCTATAAACTTATATTGTTATCTTATCTAACATCAAGCTATGATCTGTAATCTGATATTGTTATTTCCTCTAACATCATGCTATGATCTGTAATCTGACATTGTTATCTTATCTAACATCATGCTATGATCTATAAACTTATATTGTTATCTTATCTAACATCATGCTATGATCTATAAACTTATATTGTTATCTTATCTAACATCAAGCTATGATCTGTAATCTGATACTGTTATCTCCTCTATCATGCTATGATCTCTAATCTGATACTGTTATCTTATCTAACATCATGCTATGATCTGTAATCTGATATTGTTATCTCCTCTAAAAGTTGTCACACTGTTTTAGGAATCTTTGTCTCCTGACTCATCAGTACTTTACAAAGAATTCTTTTAAAATAATAGTGGATGAGACTGAGGAGGTAAGCCTGTTGACTTGTGGCATCACAACATAACCAACATCTGGTTTCAACTCATGAGAAAGCTGAGCTCATTAGAAGTGTCCCAAAGAAATCTGTGACACTGACCTGAAAATTACTGTCATTGCAGCTGACAATGTGTCTGCAGAAATCTGTGGCATGGACCTGAAAATTACTGCCATTGCAGCTGACAACCTGTCTGACAGAAATCTGTGAAATCTGTGACACTGACCTGAAAATTACTGTCATTGCAGCTGACAACGTGTCTGACAGAAATCTGTGACACTGACCTGAAAATTACTGTCATTGCAGCTGACAATGTGTCCGACAGAAATCTGTTACACTGACCTGAAAGTTACTGTCATTGCAGCTGACAATGTGTCTGACAGAAATCTGTGACACTGACCTGAAAATTACTGTCATTGCAGCAGACAAAACTATCCCATATAGATCTGTGACACTGACCTGAACATTACTGTCATTACAGCTGACAAACTGTCCTCTATAGATCTGTGACACTCACCTGAACATTGTTGTCATCATCTAGTTTCTCATCTCTAATGTCAAGAATGCTCTTGCCAAGTTGTCCCAGTGTCCCATGTTTCTGCTTGAAGGTCAGAGCTGTAGGTATGTGGGACTGGTGCTGTTTCTTGGCACGATCAAAATGCTCTTCATCTGTTATCCTCCTGTAAGACAGGTAGTGATATTAAAAGCCATGTTTTTTTCCTATTTACCAGTCATTGAGACATAACTTAAATTGTTAATAATGATAATGAAGTTGATCTTGCACTTAGTGTAACTGTTATTATGGATGCCACAGATAGATTTAGTGGTAGATTTTTTACTATAGAAGCTTTTGAACTTATAGGCTGCAAACATAAAAAAAAATCCTAGAATATCATAGGTGAAAACAAAAATAAACAAACAATAATAACTAAAATCCTGAAAAAGCTGAATGTTGAAGATAACCGGCCTATAACAGCACCATGTCAACAGCATCTTCTCTCAGAACTGAAACACTTCACCCCCTTCAAACACTGCACTCTTGAAAAAGAACAATAATCAAAGGATGATTGCAGGTAGAATGTGCTGGGACAGGTCAGCATAATGATGAGGGATCTTTGAGACACCTTGAACATACAAATGTATGAGGGAGGAGAATAGAAAAGAGCTCCGGAGATCTTTCCAACCCATTCTGATGTCAATGAAATTCTGCGAAGGGCATGCTATATGATGATTTATATATTTATATTTGTTAGCCAGAGAAACATTTGTGTGTCCAGTGTTAAACAAATGTGATCTTGTAGTATCTGGAAAATGTGGAGGAGTTATGGCTTATTGTTTTGACTGCAAGAAATACTGTATGTGTGATGATTGAGTCAATGATATCTTATGAGTTTAACACTTGATTTTAACACCCACAACCACTTAAAATCGTAAAAGCTTACAGGATTATATTTTAATTTAAGTTCTATCCCACGGAACCATTTTGATAAACTAGTGCTTGTAAATAAGCAAACATTGTCAGTTATATTGAAGCTAAGGAGCGCTATGTAATGATGCAGTCCAGTGAGAAAGAGTTACAACTAAGGGTGAAGTAACCAGCACATCAGTGGCTTGCCTGTCATCTCACAATAAATGGTGCACGTGTAAACATAACCATGACATACTGAATGACTACATTTATTTAAAAATATCAATGACTGTTCCAGTTCATATAATAATTTATGCTAAAACTGGCCAACTGTTTAAAAAAAAAAAAATTTACAAAAATATTTTTAAATATGAAAATGTAAATTATTGAGAAACTCTTATAATCATCATGTTGGCTAGGTTGTGGTGTTCACTGGTGTTGACGTAATCCAAGCATGACACTCAGCAACTCTCTTCAGCTCTGACTTCTTTGCATGTTTGTGCCATGTAGGAACCCTCAACTCTAATAACAAAATAGTGGTGGCTGGAAATAAATTCTGTCCATTTCAAATAGTTGTAGGTTCAGATGGATGTCAGACAAGGCAAGCAATGATTCTAATTAGGGATGTCTAGTTGGCTGTATATCCTAGTACACATGTTGCTGTACTGAGATGATGCTGTCCTTTGGAAGGGGCAGGTTTAAATCCTGGCATGGCTATACCTTTCAATTTGTCCATTATCTTGCGAGTTTTTTTATATCTATATTGTCCTGTCCCTGTATGAGTGACAACTAATGCCTCTGAACTGAGGTCTCAATGGTTCAGTGAGAATCCCAAATCCTGGCAATGAAGCATATGACAAACATTGTGAGTTTTGTCTTGATACTGTGGAGACAAAAACACCTGAATGAAGATTCTGGGAGTTCTAAGCAAAGGTTGCATACATTTGGTCTGAGTCTGACTGTGATTAAAAATGCCCTATTTTTGTAAGAGATGGCTACAGATGTGTAGATTTATGTGATATATTGTTGAGATTAGAACAAGAACTGCCATGACAAAAGTAGTCTTTTGCAAGAGGGAAAACACACTCACCAATACAGATATTATAGTGAGAAAAAAAGAGAGTGCTAATGTGCTTTACAGAACCTGACAATAAGCAGACAAGTTCAGAAACATCTAATGGTAGCAGAGAGAAACAAATTATTATGAGAAAACTACAAAGATTACCATGTGTGAATGTAAAATAAAAGGTCTTCTAATACAGATAAAAAGCACAGATTTGGAAAGTAAGTACATTTTGGGCTTGCTAAGAGGGAAAGTTGATTAAAAAACTTTGTGACAACTGGCAGTTGGAATGGTAACAGGGCAAGAGGAAGGCAACAAGATAATACCTGGATGGATTTAAACCTAACAGCTGAAGATAACTGATGAAAATAAGTGACAGTGGAGTGACATGACTAGGGTTGCCATATTTTGATATTCTGAAATTAGGACACTTCTCCTAATAATGCATTTCATATACATTGTGTTCAGTGTATATTTTTCTGATGACCTAATTTTTTTTTTAAAAAGAATTTCTCTTGCCTCAAATGTCCATAAAATTGCTTGCAAATGAACTGTTAAAAATTTCATTGTACAAATGAAACTGTCTTGACTGAAGCCACTAAGATGATTAATCTCCTTAGGCCACTGAGCATGGATTAAAGAAAATAATCTTTCTACCGAATTACCAAGTCCTGGATTACTAAAGAAGAACCATGCTATCTTCATGATCTCAGAGTACACTTCACTACTCATACAGTTTTTAATATAGCTCTATTGTGGTAATTTTATCTTGGTTTAAAAAAATGTCGGCAAATCTACGGATGTGCAAAATTGTTTGCAGACACAAAGATTTACATGGGAAATGAAGATGTATCCTCAACAATGATGATATATGGCAACCCTAGGAAAATGAAGATGTATCCTCAACAATGTTGATGTATGGCAACTCTAGGAAAATGTGGACATATCCTCAACAATGTTGATATATGGCAACCCTAGGGAAATGAAGATATATCCTCAACAATGTTGATGTATGGCAACCCTAGGGAAATGAAGACATATCCTCAACAATGTTGATGTATGGCAACTTTGGGGAAATGAAGACATATCTCAACAATGTTGATGTATGGCAACCCTAGGTAAATGAAGACATATCCTCAACAATGTTGATGTATGGCAACCCTAGGGAAATGAAGATGTATCCTCAACAATGTTGATGTATGGCAACCCTAGGGAAATGAAGATGTATCCTCAACAATGTTGATGTATGGCAACCCTAGGGAAATGAAGACATATCCTCAACAATGTTGATGTATGGCAACCATAGGGAAATGAAGACATATCCTCAACAATGTTGATGTATGGCAACTCTAGGAAAATGAAGACATATCCTCAACAATGTTGATGTATGGCAACCCTGGGGAAATGAAGACATATCCTCAACAATGTTGATGTATGGCAACCTTGGGGAAATGAAGATGTATCCTCAACAATGTTGATGTATGGCAACTCTGGGGAAACGAAGACAAGCAGTAATTGTCTCAGACTCAATGAATATGCTTCAGAAAATAGCAACTGGCAGTATGCGCTCTGAATGGATAGAAAGCATTCGGAAATCGCACTTAACTTCCGTAACCTGGATCTACACACCGGGTCATGCGGGCGTAAAGGGAAATGAGCGAGCGGACCAACTGGCAAGCACAGCACTAATGATTGCGGGAAAAAGCATGGACAGAGCAGATATCGTTAACGCTGTACGTACTGGGCTAGTGGATAATATCGAATCCCTGACACTAACACGATTGCGTGACATGGGAGTTAAGCATGGTGAAGCACGTCTTTGCCGTCTGCGAGGCCGAGGAAAGGAAGACAATATAACCAGCTTCTCATGGGGACAATTAGTAGAAGTACTTTGGAGTGGCTGCTGCTTCGGAGGACTGCGCACGCATGGGTATGCCAATGTTGCAGTGAATGTCGATTGTGATAACAAAAGACAAATAACATTTTGATGTAGGAAGTCGGCATTCCGAAACCCAAGTTCAAGGTGTCTCAAACTTCGTGCCAAAGAAACTGCATGGCTGTTGGGGAAATGAACACAGTCCGTTAACGAAGGCAGTCAGGTCGTTGTAGGGGCGACGCAACTGCTGGTGGATGTAATGTCCTAAGACCCTTTCCCAGCTAATAGTGAGGGTACTGCTGGGGTGACCATTTGTTAACCCCTCACATAATGCTTCAAGTCACAGTGGACGCTAGGCACGGCCACTTTTTTTTATTTTTTTTTTTTTGCCGTGGCAGTTCTGCCAGGCGGTGGCCGTTGCATTTTTTGCTCCATTTGTAGACTGGAAGGATATGGTTTCGTCACCCAGCTTCTGAGTTGAGTGCATGGTGTGACACTGTGAGCTACGAGTGTTTTTCGTTGGCACAGGAGCGGAGCAACAATGGGGTGACCCGTTTGCTATGATGCTGAAACTAGGATTACCAGATTACCAGATCAACAATGTTGATGTATGGCAACTCTGGGGAAATGAAGACATATCCTCAACAATGTTGATGGATGGCAACCCTAGGGAAATGAAGACATATCCTCAACAATGTTGATGTATGGCAACCTTGGGGAAATGTAGACATATCCTCAACAATGTTGATGTATGGCAACCCTAGGGAAATGAAGACATATCTTCAACAATGTTGATGTATGGCAACATTAGGGAAATGAAGACATATCCTCAACAATGTTGATGTATGGCAACCCTGGGGAAATGAAGACATATCCTCAACAATGTTGATGTATGGCAACCCTAGGGAAATGAAGACATATCCTCAACAATGTTGATGTATGGCAACCCTAGGTAAATGAAGACATATCCTCAACAATGTTGATGTATGGCAACCCTAGGGAAATGAAGACATATCCTCAACAATGTTGATGTATGGCAACTCTAGGGAAATGAAGACATATCTTCAACAATGTTGATGTATGGCAACATTAGGGAAATGAAGACATATCTTCAACAATGTTGATGTATGGCAACCCAGGGAAAATGAAGACATATCTTCAACAATGTTGATGTATGGCAACCCTGGGGAAATGAAGATGTATCCTCAACAATGTTGATGTATGGCAACCCTGGGGAAATGAAGACATATCCTCAACAATGTTGATGTATGGCAACCCTGGGGAAATGAAGACATATCCTCAACAATGTTGATGTATGGCAACCCTAGGGAAATGAAGACATATCCTCAACAATGTTGATGTATGGCAACCCTGGGGAAATGAAGACATATCCTCAACAATGTTGATGTATGGCAACCCTAGGGAAATGAAGACATATCCTCAACAATGTTGATGTATGGCAACCTTGGGGAAATGAAGACATATCCTCAACAATGTTGATGTATGGCAACATTAGGGAAATGAAGACATATCCTCAACAATGTTGATGTATGGCAACCCTGGGGAAATGAAGACATATCCTCAACAATGTTGATGTATGGCAACCCTGGGGAAATGAAGACATATCCTCAACAATGTTGATGTATGGCAACCCTAGGGAAATGAAGACATATCCTCAACAATGTTGATGTATGGCAACCCTAGGGAAATGAAGACATATCCTCAACAATGTTGATGTATGGCAACCCTGGGGAAATGAAGACATATCCTCAACAATGTTGATGTATGGCAACTCTAGGGAAATGAAGACATATCCTCAACAATGTTGATGTATGGCAACATTAGGGAAATGAAGACATATCCTCAACAATGTTGATGTATGGCAACCCAGGGGAAATGAAGACATATCCTCAACAATGTTGATGTATGGCAACCCTAGGGAAATGAAGACATATCCTCAACAATGTTGATGTATGGCAACATTAGGGAAATGAAGACATATCCTCAACAATGTTGATGTATGGCAACCCTAGGGAAATGAAGACATATCCTCAACAATGTTGATGTATGGCAACCTTGGGGAAATGAAGACATATCCTCAACAATGTTGATGTATGGCAACCCTAGGGAAATGAAGACATATCCTCAACAATGTTGATGTATGGCAACCCTAGGGAAATGAAGACATATCCTCAACAATGTTGATGTATGGCAACCCTAGGGAAATGAAGACATATCCTCAACAATGTTGATGTATGGCAACC
The DNA here is from genome assembly GCA_905116865.2 of Candidula unifasciata. NCBI lineage: Eukaryota > Metazoa > Mollusca > Gastropoda > Stylommatophora > Geomitridae > Candidula > Candidula unifasciata. Next base: position 163,962 of record CAJHNH020000849.1, on the reverse strand, counting down.
CTAGGGAAATGAAGACATATCCTCAACAATGTTGATGTATGGCAACCCTAGGGAAATGAAGACATATCCTCAACAATGTGATGATGGGGAAATGAAGACATATCCTCAACAATGTTGATGTATGGCAACTCTAGGAAAATGAAGACATATCCTCAACAATGTTGATGTATGGCAACCCTAGGGAAATGAAGACATATCCTCAACAATGTTGATGTATGGCAACCCTAGGGAAATGAAGACATATCCTCAACAATGTTGATGTATGGCAACCCTGGGAAAATGAAGACATATCTTCAACAATGTTGATGTATGGCAACATTAGGGAAATGAAGACATATCCTCAACAATGTTGATGTATGGCAAGCTTGGGGAAATGAAGACATATCCTCAACAATGTTGATGTATGGCAACCCAGGGGAAATGAAGACATATCCTCAACAATGTTGATGTATGGCAACCCTAGGGAAATGAAGACATATCCTCAACAATGTTGATGTATGGCAACCCTGGGGAAATGAAGACATATCCTCAACAATGTTGATGTATGGCAACCTTGGGGAAATGAAGACATATCCTCAACAATGTTGATGTATGGCAACCCTAGGGAAATGAAGACATATCCTCAACAATGTTGATGTATGGCAACTCTAGGGAAATGAAGATGTATCCTCAACAATGTTGATGTATGGCAACCCTAGGGAAATGAAGACATATCCTCAACAATGTTGATGTATGGCAACCTTGGGGAAATGAAGACATATCCTCAACAATGTTGATGTATGGCAACTCTAGGAAAATGAAGACATATCCTCAACAATGTTGATGTATGGCAACTCTAGGAAAATGAAGACATATCCTCAACAATGTTGATGTATGGCAACCCTAGGGAAATGAAGATGTATCCTCAACAATGTTGATGTATGGCAACCCTAGGGAAATGAAGATGTACTAGTTATGATCAGATAACTTCAACCTCAGTGTTTTTTTCAACTAAGCTGATGTAGATCATGATTATGATGTATCTAATAATTGACACTTTGTGTATAACATATATTTTTTTTAGGCACTGTATAGTTTTAACAAAGAATGTAGAGCATCAGTACTTTTTTTATCTTAAATTATTATACAGATAATGCATACCAAATATTTCCTCTATTGAGAAATGTATGTTATCTTTGTTGTTATCTGTGTAATGTGTTCTATGTGTGTCATTTACTGTAATTTATGCACATTGTTCTATTCTATCATTTATGGTAATCTATGTAATTTGTTCTATGTGTGTCATTTACTGTAATATGAATAATTTATTTGGTGTGCGTCATTTACTGTAATCTGAGTAATTTATTCTATGTGTGGCATTTACTGTAATCTGAGTAATTTATTCTAGTTGTGGCATTTACTGTAATCTGAGTAATTTGTTTTATACATGTTTTTTAATGTAATGAGTATATAAATTCTATCTTGATAAACGGAAGTGAATCATGGACAGTTGGTAGATCGGTGAATTGGAAGCTGCACAGATGTGGTTTTATAGACAAATGATGAGAATACCGTGACCAGATACAAAAGAATAATTAGGATGTATTGAAACAAACTGACTCATGAAGAGAACTGATCGAAGGAGAAAAGCGGAGTACACTGTGATAGTAGAAAAGTTTGAGGGGAGGGAGACAGAGAGAAAAGATAGTGGATAGTTTGACTCCATGGCATGAAGGATCATCTGTGTCAGAGTTGATTGAAAGTTCATGAGACAGAAGGTTGACTACCAGTGCCACACTACATGGACTTTAAGAAGATGAATGTAAAGAGTAAATTATCTTATGTGTGTCATTTACTGTAATCTGAGTAATTTGTTCCACGTGTATTATTTGCTGTAATTCAAGTAATCTATTTTATGTGTGCCATTTACTCTAATCTGAGGAATCTATTCTATGTGTGTCTTCACTGTAATCTGAGTAATTTGCTCCACACGTGATAATAAATCTGGATAATTTGCTCCACATGTGATAATAAATCTGGATAATTTGCTCCACATGTGATAATAAATCTGGATAATTTGCTCCATACGTGGTAATAAATCTGGATAATTTGCTCCACACGTGATAATAAATCTGGATAATTTGCTCCATACGTGATAATAAATCTGGATAATTTGCTCCACATGTATCATTTACTGTAAGCTGGGTAATTTGTTCTGTGTGTTACTGTATTCTGCGTAATTTATTCTAAGTGTTTCATTTACTGTAATCAAATAAACATTTCTTTACATCTATAACTAGATTTCAGATCTGCATAATTTATATATTGTACACATTTCAGTCAGTGACACCTCAGCTTAATTTATTGACCTTACTTGCTTTAGTATTATTTGCATTTACCTTCCCTTCAAGTTTGCCACATGTTGAGAAAACAGAAAACAAAACTACTAGGAATTAGCAGTGCATAGTGTTTTTTAAAAAAATGTACTGTGCATAAAATTAGACAATAAAAAACAAGCTTACAGAATGACTTTAAAGTTTGCTCTGAGGACATGTATTGAAAGACAGCCATAATAAACAAATGTAGTTATTTCGATGTGCTAAGAGACTTACAATTATTGTTCATTTCTTACAATACAGAAATGGATAAAAGAACGATTTGACAGTGAGAAATATGAAAAACTACACGAGAAATAGCTAAGCAAACTACCAGCAAATCAAAACAGCTGGAGCTTTGTTACTGCATTTGTTTGATGCTTTTAAGTAAGAGTGAAGCTAATTTTGACACTAAAAGCAGATTATGATTAAACTCTTAAAGAGCTTAAAATAAAAATGGAATATAGTTAAGCTCTACCAGAAGTGACTCAAAGTGCAGATTATTGGTTAAACTCAGAAAATGAATGTCACTAGAAACAGATCATAGTTAAAATTTGAAAGAAGTGACATTAACAGTAGATAATGGTTACGTTTTGAAAGAGGTGACACCAAAAACAGATAACAGTTAAACTAGGGAAACATGTGCAGGTAGAAGCAGACCACAGATACATTCAAGAAGCAGGTGACGGTGGAAGCAGATCATGGTTAAACATAATTTTCTCTCTACTCATTTTCTCAGTGTCAAACCTTGGCAATAATGACAGAGAAGAGAAGAAATATTGCAGTATCAGGATTGAAATAAAAGAAATAACTGCAACAACACATTTGAAAAAAAAGAAACAACGCAGTTGAAATGCTCGTGTAGGATGCCTAATATAGCTAGGTGAGACAGAATAATATTAGGAAACAATTAGGTATACTCTATAGTTTTGTCAAAAGACAAAGAAGTTTTTTTGAACAGTATTTCGCAACTACCAACAGACAGTGCTCATAAAGAAACAATACTGCTCTCATGCAAAGGGAACAGTTTAACAAAGGCTGTGTCCACAATGCATGGACAAACAACAAAAATCAATGCAACAACACCAGTATGCCTGCATTGTATACCAGAGCTCTTTCCAGAACTCTGTTCATTTCCTGACGCTGCGTGGCAGACAGTTAAAAAAAAAAAAAAAAAAGTTAACACATACCCAGCCGGTATGATATCTCTATTTACATGTTCCCAGTACCTTGTGTAAAGTTGCTAGTGCAAAGAAGTCAGCTGACACAAATGGAAACTTAACTGAGTCTTGCGTGACAATCTTTGATATCTAAGAGTTTTGATTCACTGATAAAATGAAGCTCTTTTCCACTCTATGGCTCTATTGTGTAATGAACATCTTCTTTATAACACATTTTTTTAAAACTTCTCGTTCATGTTCAAACATTAAACAGGGATGTGTACTATCACCCAATTTATTCAATTTGTACAGTTAAATAATAATTATATCTGCTTATGGTATGCCAGGAATATCGGTTGGTGGGGATATTGTTAACAACCAGCCATATGCTGATGACATAGTTCTGATCACTGCAAGCTGACATAGTTAACTGATCACCCTGATAACATGGAAGTGAATCATGGACACTTGGTAAATTAGTGAAAACTTATTTGGAAGCTGTGGAAATGTGGTTTTATAGAAGAATGATGAGAGAATACCCTGGACAGATTAAAAAGAGTTATGAAGACGTCTTGAAAGAAACTGACTCACAAAGAGAACTGATTGCCCACAACAGAAAGAGACAATCTATGTTCTTTGGTCATGTGATGAGAAGGAGAAAAATTGAGTAGATCACAACAGTAGGAAAGTTGGAAGGAAGGAGAGGCCACTACACCATGGCGACTCCTGCACCTGCTATTACGTTTAGCAAATTAATTAACTTATCTATAAAAAAAAAATAATAAACACCAAAGCTAGGAGACAGACTCAGACAAAATTACTTGAAGGCGTAAGCAGGAATTTTGTCACTTCTAGTCATTTGCTGACTTCACATGATACATGACTTTACATGACACATGACTCCAAAAATGACATGATCACAAGAACTGTTGGAACAACACCCATCATCAAATTTATTGAGAAACAAAGAATGAAATGGTTTGGCCATTTAATGAGAATTATACCAACCATGCCACCAGCTAGAAACATTACCTTAAAATCAAAACACCAAGAGGCATGGGAAGACCGAGAAGAAGATGGATTGCAGGAATCACTGACTTCTTGAGACTGCATAGCGTCACGGCATATCAAGCCCTGGCTGGGCTGGCAACCGTCTGATGAACTGTGACGCCTAGCCGCATAAGCAGATATTGACAAAAGAAGAAGACACAGAACATGTGTTTTCAGCATTGTCACTCATGAGCTCTCTGTCAGCTTGTAGTACTGGGCCTTTATATTTGTTGTACTTTATCTTCAGGACAGTAACTATATTATTATTGTAGTATCTAAACATGTTACAATTACTCCAGTACTGACAATGTTGAAGAACAATAAGTGCAAAATGTAATCTTACCGTCGACATATGTACACCACAAGTACAATGATAATGACTAAAAACAAGGCCGCCACGATTGCTAGCACTATGATTGCTATGTAGTCCTCTGCTATGATTTGAGCACTAACTGGTGCTGAGATTGCTGGAAACTTGACCCGCACTAAAGCGGCCTTCTCATAACTTGGCTGTCCCTGGCTTGATACCACCACGGTTATCTCGTATGTGTTCAAGACAAGGGCGCTGGGGTCTGCACTGATAGTGATGATGCCCTCATTGTTGATGGAGAATAGCCTGTCATTGGAGTATATGCATCGTTTTACTTAGAAGGTTATACTAGTGTGAGCGGTTGATGATACTTTTAATGAGAAGTTATCTTCTCTGAGGTGATTTAGTAGAGAATTATGAAAAAACCCAATGGCAGAATTGGAGAAAAAAAGAAAACATTATGAGAAGTGAGGTAGAATGGTAGAAGTCACAAGCATTGTAACGGTGACAATAATAAACATAGTTAAACAGATAGAGAACCAGTAAGGCTGTAGAAACAGCACATATAATAAACAAGTAGATGTGTATTGATCAGCACTCATAGTTAGAAGTAGATAGATAGGAATACCCTAGACAACATAAAAATTGCAAGCTATAGTAACACTGCCAGGAATGGAATCTCTCACCTGCCAATGATGAGAGTGCCTCACACAATAGGTTTCCAATGGCTAAATTCAAAGATGTGAGATTGAATCCTGTCCATGTTCCATAACTGTGGGTTTAAGCTACATGATGGATTTAACTAACAAAGACATCTTTTATAGGGGTGTCTTGTTGGTCATCCATCTTAGTACACATGTCCTGCATTGAAACACTATCCCTATTTGGGGGGTGACAGATTCAATTCCTGGCATTATAAATAATTATAGCTATTTTTATAGGGAAACCAAGAAAGAAGATGTTGGAAATTTAGGCATTATGACATGGATGCAGATAATAAGAAGGCTGGTTAAAGATATATGACCAGTACCAAATGCATAAACTGCCAAAAGTAGAAGAATGTTACAACATTCAAGCTCTCTATCCCATCACATATGATGTTAAATTTACTCATTTGAATGTGACTGCATAAGACGGCTTTGACATTTTATATTTAAAAGTTACTACTACATGCACACAAGTATTGATAAGGCTGATATAGTCAACACTGTAGAAACCTGGCTGGAGATAGGCATAAACCTCTTATGTTAACCCAACTACATGATCTAAGAGGGAAGCTTAGACAAGCACATCTAGAAAATCTATGAGGTTAAGACAGGAGATCTTATACTCAACTTCTCATAAAAACATTGATCATAGATACTTTGCGATGGCTGCTGCATCAGAGGAATGATCAAATGTAGGGATACATTATGTTATAACATAACTTTTCATCATTATGTGCATATCTGCTCATGTCTCTGCACAGATCTTTGTTTAATGATATTCTGAATTCATTCCACTGATGATATTCCTCTATGCCATCGCTTCAGGCCATCAAGCTTTGATTTTCTTGTTCTGACAGAAGATTATTGACTGCCTCTTTCTTATAATTGTATATGTTTGTCTAATTTCATAAGCCATTTCTAGCAGAAGGAATTGGACCCAGTGAAGGGTGACAGACTAAAAAGGGTCAGATCCTGGATGGCCCAGGTTGAGAAGACAATCAACAGGGTCTGCAACATTCAAGAAATTGGCAGAGGAGAGGAATGGGAAAAGGTACCAGAAGTAGAGAAGAGCTGCACAACGTGGTAATTGCCTTGGGATGAGAGTGCAGGGAATGGGCAGTGTGACGTGCAGATGCAGAGGTTAAATAGCTGATAGGGGACAACTCTTGGCCACGAGATGTGATTATCTACACTAATGGGTCAGTTGCCAGGAGCAGAAAAAGTCGTTGGGGCTTCGTTGCAAAAGCATGGGGGAAGAAGGATAACTGAAGAGAGCTTGGTATATAACATCACCACATTTAGCATGAGAATGGAGGTTGAGGCAGTAACTGCAGCATTCCGATGGCTAGAAAAATCTCAGCCACACATGTTGTTATAGTGTCAGATTCACAAAGGATGCTCAGGAAAATAGAGTCAGGTTTTCTTCGTTTGAAATGGATGTCGTACATGGTGACAGTCATATGGATGTTTTGCCCCAGCTATTTAGGTGTGTTTGGACTGAGCAGGAAGATATGCTGGCTGAAATGACCCCATTTAGGGGTGTACTGCAACTGCACAAGGCAGAGGGAATTTAAAACCTGTGGGACAGGGTAATAGGTCAAACTGAAGATACTAAAAAGCCATACCTGGAGAAAAGGATACAGTGAGGAGTGGCTGTGGGCACCACTTGAGACTCAGAAGGAAGGCAAGATAAGTAGTTAAGTAGATGACAATAGGTACCATTAGCATGGAAATCTTCACTGTCTGCTGAGGAAGGAGACGGAGCCAGTATGGGCTTGTCCTGAGTGCTGTGATGTCTAATTTTTATCCAGATGATTCCAGGCAGTTGAGGCTAGTTACTTTACCTGTCCATGTTGTTCACAGCATGCATGTCAGAAATGACATCTCCAGGGCCTCCAAGTTTTTAATTTGATCATTGACAAACACAGCCATACAGCAGCACTGGTTCAATATCACATTTCAGTGCTTTTGTGTGTGTGCATTTAATGAGAGAGACCTGTTGTAAAAATATTGTTCATATTTTGAAAAGCCACCTTTGCCTGGCATATCCTTTTCTCAATCTCTGTTGCACATCTTCCATCAATTGTTACAAATGTCCCAAAATATCTGAACTTGTTGACCCGGACTTTAAGAAGAAGTTCATGTTGGTGTTATATTTGTTACTTTGTCCTCTTTGTAATATCATATTTTGGTGTTTCTTCTTTGTTACAGGCATTGTTTCTGTCTTCTTGATATTTGAGAGTCCTTTTTTTTGCACTCTCCATAACTTCAAGGTCAAAAAGTTTATGCAGATAAAGTGTAATATCTTGTGTAAAACAACTTTTTGTTGTATATTTATAACTTGTCAAAAGAAAATAACATAAAACTATGAGCATCAGAAAAGACAGTTTGTAGTGAAGTTTAAAGTGACGAACACAAAAGTTACTCACTCATTGTAGTTGAGAAGACTGTAAACTAATGTAGTATTTTCTCCAGAGTCTCTGGCCTGTAATTCAAGAAAATGAGCACACATAAACAAACTGCAGAGGTTATATAGCAGAGAAACAGGACACAGCAGAACAGTATTTACAGGAATACAGATCTGTCTAAGGTTCTTTCTTGTCTCATTTGTCTGTTCCACAACTTTCTAACTTTCTTTCTTTTGTCGTGACAGATATTTTTCACTTTGTCTTTTATCTGTTTATAGAGCACAGACTCAATCTTCTTCTTGGAAGACTGAAGTTGAAAATCCCTTTTGGTTTGGCTCCCTTTGTTCTTCCCTTATTCATGATTGACAGATTTGTGTTTAGTTTTGTCTCAGCATCTCTGGAATGCAGCACATTCAGTATTTTGCTCTGTTGATACTACTTCCTCCTTAAACAACTATACATGGCCAATCTGTTAACTCTTTTGTTTCCTTTCACCCTGGAGTATTTCAGTGAGTGCAGCCAAAATTGTTTTTTGAGGCGGTCAACCCATTCTAGTTTGAGTTTGCCATCTTCTTAAGCATGCACATTAACTCTGAGTCCCAGGGGGTTTAGCATCACAGGCCCAAGGGGTAGTCAAGATAGGTGTAAAATCGGCGCATCTTGCGTTCATTGGGCTTCTAGGTAGGAGTCTATGAATGTAGCATGCGTCCCTTGGGACTCAAAGAGTTAAGCCTGTCAGTATCATTGCATGAGCTGCTTTTTATTCAGTATATATAAGGATGTGAACTAATAAAACTGTTGCAACAAGAGATATAAGGACACACATATACAAAACAATGAAATGCTGAACAAACACTGAAACCAACACTAGCATAAATTACATCAATGTCAGCAATGAATTCTCCCTGCCTTCTCTCAGCTGTCACATTGAGTGATGTGTTGAGGAACTGAGGTGGGGTGTTCAGCACAGCTCCAACTTGAACATACACAGCGACCCTAGATTCCTGAAGACAATTGTCAACGAAATAATAATATATGAACTAAATACCTTGGACTAGAGTGAATCACACAAAGGGTATTCAGTATCTTTCATCTTGATTTTTTTGGATTATTTTTTTTTTAACTGTTTTTTTTTTTACATTTTTAAATTGTATTTTAAAACTGGAATGTTTGTTTTGTTTTCTTTTAAATGTAGAACTGATCCACAGCACCTTTACAAGCAATGTAATAAAAATGATATAATGAAAGGTTACTGAATTCATTTTCACTGGACCAAAGAGTGCAGGCATTTAATGCTAGCTGTAAACCACAAGAAGACATGCAAACTGCCACTGTAAGGGCAAATACAGCAGAAGATATTATGATTTCAGTCAAGCTTTTTACAATAATAAAGAAAGTGGTGTCTGAAGTATGTATCAAACATCAGGAACAAACATTTGTAAGTTCTTAATAAACAAATTCATATTTCTGCTGCATTAAACATGAAATTTGTAGCAGAGAAGAATTACAGGTGAGTTTACTGCCAGCTGTCTATTTAGTGAAGTCAGTTATTGTTGTTTTTAGGCTAAACTGCTAAAGAACTTAATACTCCACTTCTGCTCAGTAGTATAGTACTTATTTTACTTACTGCTCAGCTAACTACTCATCTTACTGATGAACTAGTTAATTAGCCTAATATATAATTTACTACTTACTTTAGCTTACTGTTGATAATACTGCTTACCTTCCTAATCATCTCAGTAGTCAGATTACTACTCAGCTTACTAGTTAAATAATACTCATCTTATCATTTAAATCACTGCCTAATGTACTTCTTAATTTATTATTTGATTGATTACTTTAACATTCCATTTGATTAACTGGTTAGCTTACCAATTAATTCACAGTTTGTTTTACTACTTACTTTAGCTTACTAATCAGATTACTACTCAATTTATTACTTAAGTTTCTTATTCAGATTATGTCTTAGCTTATTACTTAGCTTCCTATTCAAATTACTACACAACTGACTACTTAATTTACTATTTAACTTACAACTTAGTTTACTACTTAACTTATTATGTATCTCTCTTCTTACCTTACTGTTTGACATAATACTTAGCTTACTACTTATCTCACTAATTAACCTACCATTGACTTACTAGTCAGCTTTTTACTCAACCTATGACTTACCTTACTACTTAACTTTTCTTCAGATTACTTCTTAACTTACTACTTATCTTACTACTTAGATCACTATTCATATTACTTATTAATTTACTATTTGACTTACTAGTAATATTTCTTTTTACACTAAGGTTTTAACTTATCTCATTTATCCCAAGTAGTAAAGAGAGACATCAGATCAGTACAATCTGTGTTCACTGGGCTTCTAGATAGGAACCTATAGATGTATGATGTGTTCCTTGGCACTGAAAGAGTTAACTCTCTACTAAACTTATTGCTTAAACGCCTTCTTACTCATTACTTAGCTTAATACTGAACCTACAACTCACCAGAGTCCCATCACTAGCGATGGCTGTTATCTCATAGCTGTTCTTGAGGACATAACTCAGCTCTCTGATTAAAATGATGTCCCCTCTGATCGAAACATGAATAAGAAAGTACAATTTAACATAAGATTCAAAAGTAGATCATGTATGCTTTTATTGTTTGTTGGAATTATGTAGAGCCATTTTGTTAGCTTGCTGATTTTTTTCTATTAAAACAGACCAAACAAATGTTACATGGTAGCAATTTCTTAATTCTGTTATTGAAACAAAAGCTAAAAACTGTGTCATGCCTTATGATGCATAGGGCATGTGGTATGTGTCCCATACTTTAAAAATCAGTCTTCTTCTTCCTTCTGTCACGTTCACTGGCTGTTATCTCCAGCAGAAAGTCCTAGCTGTTTATTCACTTCTGGACTTCAATGCTGTTTCAGGACTTGAGTGTTGCATGCATATCCATTTTACAGATTTAGCTTATTTGTGTGCAGACTGCTGTTCCTTGACTATCAGGCAGACGCATTACAACTATGTTGGCCAGACTCCCACCTGGGAATCTATTCCTAGAATGACCACACAGACAGCTGCAGAAAGGTCTTGACCAGTATAAGTCTCAGCCCATCGGTCCACCCCATGTGTGGTTCAGCACCTGTAATCCCTACAGGTCCATGGGGGATGTGGTTATATAACACCAACTACCTATACATCTCCTTGTACCTATTTTAGGCTGGGTCAGCCTGGGAGCCCAGCCAGTTTGAAAGCTGCCTTGACAGAGGCTGAGCCCATGACAACAGAGAGGATTGACAAGCCCACTAGCCTGTGTGATACTGTCACACCTTCTTAGGTGGACATTACCAATAACATTAAATAGAAATGAGTACAGTTTATACATGCAGTCACTTATATACACCCATGGAGTCTGCAAGCAAACCACTGATCTGTCCGCAACTAATAGCCCCTTAAATCTATTTCAGATCGGACCCCTTGGTGTAAGTTGCCAATACACATCCATATAGAAGTGAAAGGAGTATTCGATAAAGAAGAACAAAACAGTGTGCAATGTAAAACAACCACCCTTGCTCTACTTGATGACGAATACCCACAGAATCTTTGAGTTTGTGTCTATACGTATGAGTCAGCACAAAATGCAAGCAGAAATGGAGAAGCAGGAGTGTATAATGAGCATCCAAATAATACCAGATATACAGTCAAAATACCTACAGGAATATACTGTCACAACTATGATGCAGAAGTTCAAGCCATCAAAATAGCAGCAGAGAAACTCTTGAATATTCGTCATATTTCACAACCCGTAGTATTTCTGACAGATGCAAGAGCGGTACTTCAGGCACTCCAATCTGGAAAACTATACCTGGTATATGAACACTACCTTCCAAGCTAGGCAGCCGGTGTAAGGTAAATATGCAATGGATACCATCCTACTGTGGAGTTCCTGGAAATGAAAGAGTTGATAAACTAGCTAAGGAAGGTGCAAATGAAGAACAGCCTGACTTACCACGCTCTTTAATCAACAAAAGAAGATAATAATCAAATCAATCAGAAAGCCACCAAAACCGGCACAAGAGGATTACCGTTTTATGGACAGACCAGAGCAAGTTATTATTCTACGCCTTAGAATAGGACAAAATTGACTTCGCAGCAACATGTACACAAAATTTAAAATTGGTGAATCAGACATGGGTACATGTGGACTGACACCTGAGACAACAGATCATGTCCTCCAAGACTGTCCCAAACACAAAATATCTAGGCAAAACTTGTGGCCAAGAGAAACATCGGTGCAAGTCAAACTTTATGGCTCACTGAGTGAATTACAAAAGACAGTGAAGTTCATACTAGAGACAACACTGCATATATAGATAATCTATTTCAAGTGAACAAAAGAAGAAGAAGAACTTATATACTAATATATTATCAACGATTACAGTGATTACATTTATATATAGAATTAAATGAAAGAAATAGAATGTAAGCTCTTTGTGACATATAAAAGGCACAGCAAGATGATCAGGATGGGAATCATGATGATGATATATTTATAACATGAGAATTAGATTAAATGTGTAGCCTTCCAATCTCAGTTCATACTGCAATCTTCTTCTTTAATCGATGTCATGTGACACTGATAGTCATGTCCATCCTCAATCTTCTGTCTTGTGTATGTTCAATCAGTTCTGACACAAATTTTCTTTCATGCCATGATGTCAAACTGTCCAACACTTCTCTCTCGGCTTCTCTTCTCCTCCAACTTTTCTACCATTATTATGTACTCTTCCAATAACATGACCAAAGAGTGTAGATATTTCCTTCTGATGTGGGATGCAATATGTAAGGATTATCCAATACTTTAGACACTGTTAAATTTATAGTATTTCAATTCTCTCTTCTAAAGGAAGGCTTCTCACATGTAGGATGTAGCACCTAAACAATTACACGTACTTTACCTCCCTCTTGGCTTCCATGGTCTTCAAAAAATGTTCAAATTAGGTAGTGTGTGAGCAAAACATAAACAAGAGATCAACTGGAATATAGATTAATCATAGCAAAAGACTTTAACTACTTTTGCTGGAGTCTTTTAGCCTAAGGACTTAAGAGCACATGCTTAGTGCTGTGGCCATGGACTGCGCATGTTACAATTTTATTTTTGTTCCAGACAGAAAAAAATTCACAACCTTACTGGGGATTAGAACCTTGGTCTCTTTCATGAGAGCTCAGCATTCATAACCACTGGGGCAGCTGCTCCCCATCATTACATACATGTGAGATTAATGAGAACAAAGACAGAAAGTAAATCACCAATAGTAATATCAGTCAATCAGTCAGGTTGGCTGCTCAAGAAATGTTGGCTTCAATACTTTGTCTCTTGTCATGGGTGTCCTAAGACTATTGTTCATCCATCTGTTGATGGTGTCCTCCCACATGTATCACTGCCTACCTTTTGCCTGCCTGCTTTAATTTCTCTTTGGTGCTGTTTGTATAAGAGTGTTGGGTCCTTTAATGTGGCCAAAATATTTAACTAAATTCTCTTTTTATTTCTTTCAGTTCTTTTAATCTTCAGTCTGTTCAAAATTTATATTTTATCGTTTTATTTCCATGACCTAGGATCAGTTCTGCTGTATTTGTCACCCTTTAAAATAAAGTTTGTTTGTTCATTTCCAGGGTCTTGGGGGGCTGAATGGTCTCGAGGTATGCTATCTGCCTCGAGTGCTGAAGGTCCTGGGTTCAAGCCATTATGAGGCTGGGAGTTTTTCACATTGACGCAGTAATTTTCCCTGGTCTCTGGGTAGTAAGATTGGATGCCTGTGTGTATTGTTCCACACGTAAAAATACCTTGGCAGTTGGAAATAGAAAAGAGTAGCTTAACGGCGCTGCCCGGGCAAAATTTGAAGTAAAAAATCTTCTCAAATTATTTCAGGATCCTCACTGGTTCTATGGAGTTCGTGCACTGCGCTGAGATTCTTCAGACTCAGGCTTGAGTTAGAAGTAGAACGGAGCACTTAAGATAACACCCGTGTGCCAAGATGATGATCCGCCAAATAAACATAAACAATAAACATAAACAGGGTCTCACAGTACCTTTCCAATTACTTGTTCATTGCCCAAGTTTCTGTAGGCTTGAGCATGTATATAACATGTCATAATTTTTCTTTTCAATGTGTTGTTATTTTTACCACAGATGAAATTGTTCTCACAGTTAAAAATACAGGATGGTCATGTCGATATACAGAAGTAGTGTAACAAACCACACAGAGTCTCTCAGTGGTGTAACTGTTTGTGGCTCTAAAGCTCACAGGAGTACTTACGTGTCTGGGTAGATGTCAAATGTTTTACTGGGATCATCAAGGCTGTATGTTATGGCAGAGCCCTTGTAGAAATAAAAAAAAAAACAGTTGAGCTAATTTAGGCATAGAAACACTTGTTATTGCTTCTGCAATGTACTGGGTATTTTTCTCTTCTAGATTAACCTCTCTCTCTCCAAGCAGAAGCTAATCACCTGCAGAGAGTTCTACAAGAAGCACACAGCTTCTGCAACTACCTTAAAGATTATCTAAAAAAAATTTCACTAATCAACCAAACAGTGATCAATGGTGATTTAAACAGATTATTAATTTCGTTGTTACTTCTCACTCTCTATTCCATTCTTAATATCATGATAAGAAAGGATGGCCAACTGACACTGTAGAAAGCTATGTCACAAAATGAAAACAATCATAAACAAGTCTTCAAAGAGTCTGGAATGGTTTGACTGTGGTTGGTGCTTTATTGGGAGATAAAAGACATAAAAATAATAAAAAGAACCAGAAGAAAAATAAGAAGACTAAAAAGAAGAATAAAGAACAGAGGAGGAGGGTGAGAAAAAGAACAAGAAGAAGAAAAAGTGTAATCATGCCATATTGTTTTTTCAACGCAAGAGAATCGATCACTTACAGAATCTTTGTCTGTGGCAAACACTGCAGTGACCACATGCCCCACAGGGAACACTTCAGGTATGACCATTTGGTAGTAACTGCGGCTAAAGACTGGTGCATTGATATTTGAACCCTGGACACGTATTGTCAACAGCGCCACCCCATACCTTGAAGGGTTGTCAACTTGGCTAGCCTAAAGAAGAAAACATTTGGTTTTAAATGGTTAGCTGTAGTACAGTTGTAGAAGTCAAAATAACAGTTTAAAGAATATCATGAATCCAGTATGCCATCTTGATGTATAAAGTATCTTCGTATAATCCACGCTGTGATATTGATTCATCATGCTTATCCACAGCCTTCTGTCTCATAAACTGACATGATTTTCAGGTCACATGTATGTTTCGCATACATAAATATAATTTCACCCAGGGCAAAGAGCATTTGCTTGCTGGAAAGTCTTTGTTAAGAGAATCCTCTTTGTCCACATTGCTTGTCTTGAAAAGATGCCAGTCAGCATAGTGGCTAAGGGGTTATAAACACAGTTTCATAATTATGGGATAACGGGTTTGACTCAGCTTTGTGTGCTGATTTTGAGAAAAGGATGAGAGTCCCCTTTCAGAAAGTAACACAAACTATTGAATGTAACATTTTATAGTAAAACCATGAACAACCAGTAAAAGAAAAAGAATGTCACTGCAATATGCCTTTTTTAGCAAAACTTTTAAATTTGTGCTATTTCAGCTGGCACATTTGGTTTCCATGCTGCTTATTAAAGAACTGAAGTTTGCGTTCAACACAAATACTTACATCCAGTTGTGGGTTTTCTGATTTTGAAAAGTTGTCAAAGAGGTATCCATACTGCCTATTCGTTACAGTTTCCAGGTACCAGGGATTTTAATATCTGCAGTGTGTACAAAAGATAGAGAGACAACTTCCAGGCAGACCTACAAAAACATGGAGCCACCAACTGGAAACTGGAAAAGCAAGGCCAGTCACAGATTTGAATGGAGGCAGGTAATATCTGATAAATGAACCTCCTGGGCTCGAAATGCTTCAGAAAAAGAAAAAGAAAAATATGTACACAGAGCATTCTGTTTGTGGTAATGTCAGAGAGTGCAGGCAGAGACAGCAGGCAAGCATTCCCTTGTCTAGAGAACAGGACGTTTGAGTGTATAGCCCCTGATAGAGAGTAGCAATTGTGAAGTTGCTAACATGCCTGCCTTCCGCCCCAGCAATCACAGGTTTAAACGTACAATAAATTTGATTTTCAAAAGCAGAACTGGACAGGCAGGTTCACCCAGCCTAACAGGCATACCAGAAAAAATTCTGGCAAGGTTTTCTACATGATGTTGACCACACCATCCAGGGATCACTGAGTCAGCCTGGGTTAGCACAATATGCCTGATCACCCTGAAGACAGGAGAAGGTTTCTTCACTTTAACTGAAATTATAATTCTGTGAAATTTTGTTTAGTTTTTTTGAGGGCCTACTGTCCTCAGCTGGATTCAGACCCAGCACTTTCCCATTTAAAGTCAGATATCAAACCTCTAAATTTCCTGTGTGGGTTACAGGGCCACATTTTAGGAGGAAAAAAGGAACTGACCCATTGCTTACAGGGAGGGGCGACCTTTGAATTTATAGTGCATCTGTCTGACAGGCGTAATATAGGTCTAAACCTATATGCCCAACATGCCTGAAGATGTGGAAAAGGTCCTTTTTTACTGAAATCCTTATATATATTTTATATAACATTTTATAGTAAAACCATGAACAACCAGTAAAAGAAAAATAGTGTCACTGCAATATGCCTTTTTTTTTTTTTTTAGCAAAACTGTGAAATATGTCCTATTTCAGCTGACAATAATTTAACTCTTTAAAGACATATCGCCAATATACTAGCGAATAAATTTATCTCTAATGGACAAATCGCCAGTATATTGGCATATGATAGAAACACTCTAATTTTGTTCTGTTTGTGAGAAAAACAAACTTTTATGAACAATTTTTTTTAACAATTAGGATTAACAACAGAAATTCCTTTCATTTGCGAAGTTCATCGGTCCATTATTTTCTGTTTAAAAAAAATTATTTAGATAGAGACACAATTTTAACGTAATTTCACTATAATAAATGATAAGGGAAAAGGTCTAGAACTGTTCATACTGCTCTGTCGTTGATTAATCTCTGCCAGATGGTGACAACAGTCTTGATATTATGATTGATATCTAAGTGACAAACCTATTGACTATTGGTGATAATTTTGTTTAGGAGTCGAAAATTGAACAAAATATTTCAATCGGATCATTGTTTCGATCAGCTGTTTTTCCGATTTTTGGTTGGTGTGAAATTTGATGTGTCATACAAAAATGATCATAACATCCAAAGTATTTAAATTAATTGTTTCAAATAAACACTAGATGATACGTAATTGAACAGAGAAGGCATGTGCATTCTTAGAATTTTATAGCAGTGTTGGTAAACAAGTAAAAAAGCAAGGTAAGCACACAATTTATTATGTCAATAATCTTCATATGTAACTAACATCCTTGAATATTGTGTAATATAAATAATATCTTGTTATAGTACTTACATTTGAATAGTTAAGACTTAATCTGCACTCTTTTATCTTTAATTTAATATATTATATGTCCCGATACAGCCAATACATTTTCTTCAGGAAGGTTTTAGCTTTGTCGTGTTGCAGTAAAAAAAAATTCTGCTCAAAATTAATGCTGTCCATACCCCAGAAAAAATTGTGGTCCTGAAAGAATTAATGCAGATCTACATAAACACAAGTACATGTAGATGTAGAAATATCATACAGACTAGATACCAAAATTTAACATCAAATTACCTGCACTAGAATATAGATCTCTTCAGCAGTAGGAAATAGAACTAATTTGACTTCAGCAGTGTTGGCATCAATATTGAAGATAGGGTTATTCTGACTAGCTGTGTCTGGAAATGTAAACAAAAATCAGATGGTTAAAATCTACCCTATATTTCTTCTGGCATAAAAACAGAGATTAAAAAAAATTATAAATTCACTTTGCTAACTATCTGATAAAACCCATTACT
Source organism: Candidula unifasciata (assembly GCA_905116865.2). Lineage (NCBI taxonomy): Eukaryota > Metazoa > Mollusca > Gastropoda > Stylommatophora > Geomitridae > Candidula > Candidula unifasciata. Next base: position 145,979 of record CAJHNH020000849.1, on the reverse strand, counting down.
ACACATGCAACATGGAAAAGGACATTTTATTCACCTAATGATTCCAAACATGTTTTTTGTTTTGTTTTGTTTGTTGACTCTGTGACTGCTTCTGTGATTTTCATTAAACATCCTTTGATCTGTGGAAGGCTTACCCAGACAACAAATGCCTGCAGAAGTCAGATGCATCGGCCGAAAGGTGCAAATATAGCAGCCATGTTGTAAATGGGCAAAATGCATTTGCATCCTCAGATGAATGCAGAAGAAGAAAACATACTTTGATCTGTTGTGGAATAAACTCTGGCCACTGGATGCCTAAGAGTTTCAGGCTGCATGGCTAGTGCAGTTATCATCAACTGTGCAGGATAGAATTGTATTTTGCCCCTGACATAAAATTAGTCTATTACTTTCACATTGCTAAATAGCCCCCAGTGAATCAAAAATGTCAGTATATCATGAATCAGATAGTGAATCAAAAAGTAAATTAAAATGTATAGTGAATTAAATAATAAATTGGGAGCTGCAGTAGTGTAGTGGCTAGATGCTTGCTTAATGGCCTAAAGATCCTTGAATTTGAATCTGCATCAAGACCATTTGTTTCTTTCTTCCAGAATGAATGTTGTCTGACAGGTTGACCAATCTTAACATGGGAACCAGGTAATGTCCCGGGAAGTAAAAGTAGTCAACATATGAGTGCCTCTTGGTCTCTACAAGTGTGAGCCTAGCATCATATGCCCGGTGTGTGAAGAATGTAAACAAGGATCCTTGACTTTAATCTCGGTTGCCGTGGTAAAACAGGCGGTCGCTTTTGAGTGTCGTTGAATTTGTACTTCGGTTGTAAAAGATTCCTAAGGACATTCTCTAGGCTGAATTAAAGATGGGTAGAAGATGTCGAGGCCAAACTCTACTACAATATAAAGATGTGTGCAAATGGGACAAAAATGATACAGGTATTAAGGTGGACTCATGGGAACAAAATGCCAATGACCGTGTTGTGTGGAGGGACACATCAGAAAGGAAATGAGAATGAAGGAAAAAATGACTGCAGAAAGGATGAGAGCTGAGCATCTGAGATGAAACACACTAAACACAAACGTTGTCAACAATGATCCTAAAATTCCAAGCTATCATTGTGGAAGACTTTTCTAAAGCAGGCAGGTCTTGCTAGTCACACTTGCAATCCCCATGAGCTGTGAGTCCCATGCCAATATAGCATTTGGAAAGATGGAAAGGTGCAAGTCAATTAATACAAAGGATCCACTCATTTGCTTTATTTATTTAATTGTTTCTGTAGTAAGCACTTGACAAGCTACAGCGAAATATGCCTGGCAATAAATTGTGCAATGTATTGTTTGTATCTTCTTTGTTCAAATTTACAATCGGGAAACATTGCTTTAATTTACTTAAATTACTTAATATAACATTAAAATTTACAATGTATAAAATACTCGTTGTCAATTAAATACATTATGAAATTAATAGGCAGTTAAATATATAATGAATAAAAAAACTGGAAAACATTTTCATTTAAAGTGTTTACAGAGTTATAATAAAGGCATACATGTAATAAGCAAAGCAAAATTGTTCACTCAAGTAGATCAGGGATTAATGGCTACTGTAGTCAAATCACATTCGAGATTAACAACACATTAGCAATCATTTATAAAAGCTCTTGAACTGTTCTATTAAATTATAATACAAAACTGGTCTAGTCAGTCACACTGAAACATTTTGTAAGGTTTTTCTCTCTTTACGTTTATGCTTTGACAAAGTTACAGATTAACACACAATGAACCAAATAAATAGGAAAAAAACATCTCACTGCGGTAGTTTAATTTTGTTCCTCCCAAAGATTGAATGAATGAATTAAAACACACACACACACACACACACACATATACACATGCATACACAAATGAATATAGATGTGTGAACTTACACACACACACATGTACGCATGCATGCACACATATACAAAAGAAAACCTTACAAACATCACTACATTTACTTGTTTTCCTTACAGCTATTGCAGTACGAAGCAATCTGGAAATGTCAATACTGCTGTCATGAATATTTTAGTATATATTTATATATGTGTGTGTATATGTGTGTGTTAATCAATAGCAGCATTAACTTTGCAGGCTGGGAAAAAGCGAACATTTCAAGCATATAGACAATGTCTGCATGATCCATGAGCCGGCCATCTGCAATTATTGCAGAACCTGTCAGTCTATAAGCTCAGTCTTTGCCAACAACACCTGCATACCCTAGGACAAATATGAAGGTAACTGCACACACAGGAGAGTTTGCAATAACTTAGTCCACTGTATGTGCACCGAGCTTGCCACAACCCACCGTATCATGCTCAAAGAATTACTCAGCACACATATGCGGGAATAGTCCTGTGATTCTAGCCACATGAAAGCTTGTGCCACCGTCATCACCTCCATCATCATGCTTCTGGTAGTCATGGAGAAGGCACCGCTGGCTTCTTAGACTGTTCTGCCTGAAAAGTGAGCTGTAAATGCCCATGCACTCTTATGTCCTCGTATAATGGACCCGTCTGTGAAGATCAGCACATCTGTTTCATCTAACTTACTGATAAGCATACAGACCTTGGCTTTGGCAGCAACAGGGTTCTGCTTCAGTCAAATCCTATCAAGCGTGATGACACAGGAGAAGGGGAGATTGGTTGCTATAGGCACTGATATTCATTCCTCACCAGGATGGATGTCTTAAGACTGCAGACCTCCATGATGTCATCCTCTGCCCTACCCAGCCATGATTTGCCCATTTTCAGTCTATTGCCCTTTTCCCTGAAGAGCACGTGGTGCAAAGGGTGCTTCAGATCTGAGCTTATCTGGAGGTATGCACGAGCCCTCCAGATCTTGATCCTGTATTTCTATATACATAGTTCTTCTATATACATATAGTTCTTGATCCTGTTGTACTAAATACATAATTATTATTATCTGACTGGGGCGGGTGACCAGGCTTCTCCTCGTCATGTATTCTCCAATAGCATGTCTCAGTTTGTGCACTAGTATCTCATTAAAAGAAGGCTCTTAAAAGTCTTTTCTTGCTGTCTTCCTTTGTTTCTCCTCCCATAAATCTGTTCAGTTGTCACAACATGTTGCAGTGTTTCCCATCTTACAATGAAGCTTCAAGATGATGACTGCCTCTCTCTGATGTTTGTGATGAAATGGTTTTGTGTGTGTGTGTTGTAAGTTTTGTGTGTGTGTGGTGTGCATGTGGTGTGTGTTACATATGTATGTGGGGTGTGTGTGTGTGTGTGTGTGTGTGTGGTGTGTGCATGTGGTGTGTGTTACATATGTATGTGGGGTGTGTGTGTGTGTGTGTGTGTGGTGTGTGTGTGTGTGTGTGGTTTATGTGTATGTGGTGTATGTATAGTGATTGTGTGTGTGGTCTGGTGTGTGTGTGTGCATGTAAAAGAGAGACAGACGGATGCACAATGTAAGGAAGCAGTAGTATACAAGATTGCAATAAAATATGAAAACATAAATATGAAAGTTACAAATGATTCCAGTAAATGTATAGCAGGATTTATTAAATCATGAGAACTCTGATATATGGGGATATACAATGCTGATTCCAATATAATGATCAGCAAATATTAGAAAGGCTATATAGAGAAAAGCTTGTGATGAAATGAATACCCAAATACTGCTTGTAGCCAGCACTCAGGTGTGACTGATCTATCTGATCTGCTTTACTAAGATACTCAGGTCCTGTGAGTAATATACAAGTAATATAAAGTACAAGATATCAGAGATGCATCGGCTATGAAACACATAGGGCGGGAAAACTGGCTTCAGACAAAGAGACCTTCAGACAAACTGTGAAAACAGTGTTGCTCTATAAATAACCTGCAGTCTGATGATGGTGACGATGATAATGATGATGATGGTGATGATGATAATGATGATGTTGATGATGATGGTGATGATGGTGATGGTGGTGATGATGATAATGATGATGATGATGGTGGTGGTGATGAAAGTGATGATGATGGTGATGATGATGATGGTGATGATGATGATGGTGGTCATGATGACTATGATGATGATGATGATGATGATGATGATGATGATGATGATGGTGATGATGATGGTGATGATAATGATGATGGTGATGATGATGGTGATGGTGATGATGATGATGATGGTGATGATGATGATGATGATGGTGATGGTGATGATGATGATGATGGTGATGATGATGGTGATGATGATGATGATGGTGATGATGATGATGGTGATGATGATGATGATGGTGATGATGATGGTGATGATGATGGTGATGATGATGGTGATGATGGTGGTGATGATGATGATGGTGATGATGATGATGATGGTGAAGATGTTGGTGATGATGACGATGATGGTGACGATGATGATGATGATGATGATGATGATGATGATGATGATGATGATGATGATGGTGATGATGATGATGATGATGATGATGTGAGTCATATTTTTACAGAACAAGAATAGAACTGAGCTGTGCAGATGCAGGTGTAATAATATCAACAAGACCAGATTATTTTCGCCAGTTGCCAGTTTCTCTCTTTGCTGTTCCTCTCGATCAGCGTTGGTGAGGTGGTTAAGCCTCTGAAGGTTTGCTTTTTGATTATGATGATCTGTCCTGATGATGATGATGATGATGATGTGAGTCATTTTTTTACAGAAGACAACAAGAATCGATCTGAGCTGTGCAGATGCTAGGTGTAATAATATCAACAAGACATTGATTATTTTCGCCTGCCAGTTTCTCTCTTTGCTGTTTTCAAACGTGGTGAGGTGGTTAAGCCTCTGAAGGTTTGCTTTTTGATTAGGGACTCTGTCCTTTTGGTTTTTGGGTGCAGTTGTTTCAGAAATTCGAGTGGAGTGTCACCAGAGCTACGGAGTTGTGTACTTTGTACAGTGATAGCTGACCACTTTGCAATATAAGACAGCAATAGACAGTCATAACTAACCACTTGTGTTTTTTAAGACAATTAAAGACAGTAATAACTAACCACTTGTACTAAGTAAGACAACCATAGACAGTAATAACCACTTGTGCTATAAAAGATATCTTTAGACAGTAATAACTTACCACTTGTGCTATGTAAGACAACCATAGAAGTTGATAAATAACCACTTGTGCTATATAAGATAACTTTAGACAGTAATAACTTACCACTTGTGCTATGTAAGACAACCATAGAAGGTGATAAATAACCACTTGTGCTATATAAGATAAATATAAAAAAAAAGTAAAAGACCCTTTTCCATGCCTTTAGGCATATAGGGCGTATAGGGCTAGACCTATAATTTTATAGACCAATCGGCACAGGATGGGTGATGTGGTCAGCATCACACCTAAGATAAAAATAGACAGTAATAAATAATTTAAGCTATATAAGAAAACCACAGTGAAAATAACCACCTTTGCTATATAGAAAAACTATATGGTGATAACAAACTACTTGTGCTATATAAGACAACCATAGACATTGATAACTAGTGTGCCATATAAGACAACCAGAGACATTGATAACTATGTGTGCTATATAAGACAACCATAGACAGCAATAAATAACCACTTGTGCTATATGAGAAAACAATAGACAGTAATAAATAACCACTTGTGCTATATAAGACAACCATAGACAGTAATAAATAACCACTTGTGCTATATAGCACAACTATAGACAGTAATAAATAACCACTTTTGCTATATAAGACAACCATAGACAGCAATAAATAACCACTTGTGCTATATAAGAAAACTACAGTGATAATAAACCACTTGTGAAATATAAGACAACTATAGTGATAACAAACCACTTTTGCTATATAAGACAACCATAGACATTGATAACTGACTATGTGTGCTATATAAGACAGCCATTGGCAATGATGAAGTGCCACTGTAGCAATAACTTACCACCAGTGATATAGAAGACAACCACAGACAGTGACAACTTACCACCTGTGATACATAAGAAAATCTTAAATGGGGATAACCTTCCAAATGTACTTATAAGAAGATGACAGACAGTGATAACTTGCCATTTATGGTACATAAGACAACCAAAGATAGTGACAAGCCACAGCTTATATTATAGAAAACAATCATCATGTGCAGCGTTGACAAATTTAAGTGACATTATTTTGCCAACTAACATGATCACTATTCTAACATGAGGTCTGTGGTTTAGTGGCACTTATAATCAAGCCATCCAAGTATCTATCTCTTCCAGTCAATATGGCAGATAGGCAGCTTACTTAATTGAGGTGAGTTTTTGCTTCTGACGATAATTAGCTGTTGCATTTGCCTCCATATGTAGACTAAGTTGAGTGCACTGAAGGACACTGTGAGCTGAAGATTTCCTTTGGAATGCTTTTCAATTGTGCCTAACATTTTTGTGTTGTCAACTAAGTATTAAGAAAATTGCACTGATCTATTACCAGAGATCTTGTGGTGCTTTATGCAGCTAACTTCATGTGCAACTACTGATCTGTTTTAACTACTGCTTTCATCAATGATGAACTGCATTTCTATTGTCTGATAGTTTGTGTTGGCACTTCTGACTGCTGCCATAGGCATTTAATGCATGTGCATGCCGTCAGATATGCTAAAAATACTGTCTGTGTCATTTTTGTGTTGTGTGTGCAAGAGGCAGTGATAGACATTCTGTGTGGTTTTTGTTGTTGTTGTTGTTGCAAGAGGCAGTGATAGACATTCTGTGTAGTTTTTGTTGTTGTTGTTGCAAGAGGCAGTGATAGACATTCTGTGTGGTTTTTGTTGTTGTTGCAAGAGGCAGTGATAGACATTCTGTGTGGTTTTTGTTGTTGTTGTTGCAAGAGGCAGTGATAGACATTCTGTGTGGTTTTTGTTGTTGTTGTTGCAAAAGGCAGTGATAGACATTCTGGGTGGTTTTTGTTGTTGTTGTTGCAAGAGGCAGTGATAGACATTCTGTGTGGTTTTTGTTGTTGTTGTTGCAAGAGGCAGTGATAGACATTCTGTGTGGTTTTTGTTGTTGTTGCAAGAGGCAGTGATAGACATTCTGTGTGGTTTTTGTTGTTGTTGCAAGAGGCAGTGATAGACATTCTGTGTGGTTTTTGTTGTTGTTGTTGTTGCAAGAGGCAGTGATAGACATTCTGTGTGGTTTTTGTTGTTGTTGTTGTTGCAAGAGGCAGTGATAGACATTCTGTGTGGTTTTTGTTGTTGTTGTTGCAAGAGGCAGTGATAGACATTCTGTGTATACATACTGGCACAAGAATGGGGCAAATGGGGTGATTCATTTGCTATTAGGTTAGAACTGTGATTATCCAATCGCCCGATCTATCTTTTTGTCTTCAGTTTGCTCTTGCCTAATCATGTCTGGTGGTTAGGACTTAGTTTTTGAGTTTATAATGATGTGGATAAAATGTTTGGGTTGTCTGCATTTACTTTCTTTAACTAGTACGCAGGGTCTGATCTGTTTCTTAGGTAGTTACTGGAGCTACAATAGGAATAAACTCACAGGGAGCAAGTACAGCAGGGATCTACCAGTCATCAGTAGAAATTATCCTCGTCGACACGCGTTTCGGCCCACGATTCCTAGACGCATTCGGAGGTGGGCCCTCCTGAGTTCATGAAGCTCAGGGCTGGTTCCCTGCTGCACGGGATTACCGGATGGTGTTTTACTTTCGGCCAGAGACAAGATGACTTGGTGGTTTCGCAGAAGGTACTGTGAGATAAGAAGTCGCCACGGCAGCCTAATTAAAGCAGTCAGCATGCCTGAACGACCGAGCGACAAGCTTACGTTTGGTTTACCGGACACATGTTGGACTACAGATTTCTACAGATTGCTACAGATTTAAGGCTTTGCATAATGCCTTCAACAGGCAACATCTGCTTCTTGGAGAGAGTCTGAGTCTTGGGATAAAACTGGTCAATAAAGACACTTCTCTAGCTTGTAATCACTCTTCCTTATAACATTTTGCATTGATGGGGAAAAAAGGGGTGACCAAGAATATTTACAAGCTATTTGTTCTGCTTTATTCTTGTTATAATTTTAAAATCATCCTGTCTATAATATTAATACATGTTAGAGAATTCCTGGCTTTAACTTGCTCTTGAACTAGTCAATACTGGGAGCATGAAACAAAGAGACAATTGCTGCACTAAAACAATACCCTTAGACCTGCTAATGTTTTAGGTACTGAGCCTAATTGGTTGATTACTGATTTAAGAATCAACATCATAGAACAGCAGGCATACTCATAGATGCTCCGTCTCTCGCAGCAAATATCTAGATGTGTAGATATCTAGAGGTGTAGATGCTAACAGTTCCCATAGCACACTGATTATAACACACTGTTCTCTTCCTCTCATATGTCCCTTCCTGCTGGATCCACACCTAACAACTGAACATAAGCCAAACCATACGCATGATGATACAGAAAGAATAACACTAGTGTCAGTGTTGGGAAATCTCCAGCAGATGTGACACATTTGGTGCATGAATGGCTTTGGAAACAGTTTGAACAGAGCAATAAGAAGTCATAACAGTTGTAAGAATATTACGCTTCAGTTATTCTAGGTGGCTGCAGAATGTGACCAGTTTCTGTTCCTGTCAAGTTTCTCTAGAGATTCTGAAAATTATCCAGTTCTAACTGTGTAGACTGATTGATTATCCAGTTCTAACTGTGTAGATTGATTGATTATCCACTTCTAACTGTGTAGACTGATTGATTATCCAGTTCTAACTGTGTAGACTGATTGATTATCCAGTGCTAACTGTGTAGACTGATTGATTATCCAGTGCTAACTGTGTAGACTGATTGATTATCCAGTTCTAACTGTGTAGACTGATTGATTATCCAGCGCTAACTGTGTAGACTGATTGATTATCCAGTGCTAACTGTGTAGACTGGTTTGACCATAAAATATCTTTTCTGCTTGTTTAAATATGCTAAAAAAAAAAAAAATTGCCAATAACAGGTTTGCAAATAAGATTTGAAAAGACTGTGTTAAGGTAAAAACTAGGCAATTTCAAAAACGATGTCTGTTATAAGTGGTGCCAATGAAGACTAAAGATAATACATTGACAAATAACCCATACTTACCATGAAATGAATAAGTGACTCTGGCATGCAGTGTAAGGTCTGGGTCATAAGCGTATATCCGAGGACTTATGGGAACTATGGATCCCTGAACACAAGATAAATGTTACTGGTATAGACGATGAGCATTCTGTGTATAAATTGACAACATAAAGGAAAGAGGAGAGAAAAGCAGAAAAGTAGGTAGAGATATAAATATGAAAGACATAAAAGGAAAATATATACATGTGTGTGTGTGTGTGTTTATTTTTTTATATATGCAGAGTCAGAATTTTGTGGCTTAGGTATTGTAAACGAGTTTCATAGTTCCATAGTGCTGGATTCAGTCACAGTAGAGTGAGCATATCCTTGGAACAGTATCATTTTTAAGGTAGGTCAAGATTGTCCCGTCGATACTCAGCAAAGAAAAATTCCATTGTTCCAATCGACGGTGAGTGTCGACGGGACAGTCTGGGATATGGTCACCCTGAATCCCAGCTCAGGGGGATCTAGCAGCAAACTGCCTCATGTTGGTTTTGACAATGGTATCGAGAGCTGAGCATTCGGGAGCAATGGCAAACTACTGAATGTAAAATTTCCTAGTGAAATTTAAAACAGACAAAATATGCTATGTTTGGTTCTGCAGTGTCCTTCAAAAGACATGCAAATAAAACTAATAAACAGAGCCATGCAGAAAGAGAAAAAGCTGTGAAGAGGAAAGGAGTGATGAAGAGAAACAGAGAAAGAGACATCATCATGTAGTATGTCTTTTGCTGACCATTACTGTCCTTGCCAGAATGTCTCCTAATCCCTTGCAAAATTCCTGTGCCTATTACATCTTAATGTGACACATTTTTTCTTCTTCATTTGAGGCTTCAACTTATCACAAATGTGTCATCTCATAACTGCTCCACTCCTGTGCCAATAAAATCCACACAAAATGGCTATCACTCTCCCATGTGAAAAGTCAAATAAAAGTATTTCTTATATTCTGTGACCATCTTCTCTGTATAGTTTTTAAATTGTTATTTAATTGTGTTTGTAATGTTCTCTTTTTAAAGTGATCTTAAGTTGTCATATCACTAAAGTTGCATTTGTAAAAATACCTCTGGGTAAACAGTTGTCAAATGGTCATACCCCTGCACTTTATCAACAAAAAAAAAAAAAGGACAATATATACAGTTTTCTTAAAGATCTTTCTAGAAACTGTCGCACCAAAGATAGTTGTGTTTGGAATGAGATCTCTCTAGAAACTGCTGTTGACTCCTTCTGTAACGAGAAAACCATCTTACAGCTGTTGGATTCTACTTCTTTACTCCATATACTACACACAGTAGTTATATTCAATGACGTACACAATTGTTAGTCCAACTTCTTATATTTTCTTCTGTTTATTTGCATTCAACGACTGTAAACTCTAGTGGAATCATCCGGGGTGAAAAGAGGACGGAGCTGGTATGCTAGGATATTGAAACAGACAAGTAACAAGCTCTAGCAAAAAAATGCACATTTTGTGGTTCACTCATGGACTTTGGTCTTGTTACAGAACTTGAGTTCTGCATGCACATCCATTTTACAGATCTGGTTTATTGTATGCAGCCTGTTGGTTCCTCACCTCTCAATTAGATGCACTCCAACAACACTAATTTATCACTTCTCTTTAATAGGGCAGTGATTCTATCACCCTCCCCCACACCATAGTGGGACCCAAGAACCCACAGAGGGATCTTCTCTTTCATATTATTATTTGTATAACACATCCTGACTCAAATTTATTACTTAAAGTAAAACCTTTCTGGAATAGAATAAGTTCAATAATCTATGCCTAGTTGCCTAGTACTGAAAGAATTAAACAGACATACAATTGCGGTTGTGTTTGTAATGAGTCCTCTGTATAAAGTGCTGTTGAATATCGGATACTGATCATCCTGGTCCTCTACTATGATGTTCAGAGTACACGTGGAGTTGAACTGGACATTTCCGCTCTTGGGCTGGTCCTGTGATCAACAAAACCAACACGACAATGGTAAAAGTGGGTTAGGGATGAGAAGATGGAGCAAACATTCCTGCCTTATTTAGATGAAATAGTTATGAGTATGATCAAATAAGTACCTTTATATATTCATGTATGTTTCTGATTAATTTGTTAATGTGACTGTTTCATTTTGCAACTTTGTTTTCTCTCTTTACCCCTAACCCACTGCTACATCCACTTACACAAACACACATATTCATATGAGTGCATAAACACTTTCACATATGTGCGCACACACACATATCCATACATATAACATGTTTCTCATTGTCACAATCTCAGACATTATGCTCCTCTTACACAAAAGAACTGGCACCAGTATTGAACAAACCATGTAAAAAAAAGAAAAAAGAAGAATAAGGATGTAAAGAAACATGGATAATAATATAGTTTCAGCAACAGCAACCAGAAAACTTGCAGAAATGGACGGGAAAATCACCAGAGTGCCTTGTGGAGTACAAGTTCAGCAGTCAACATGAGGTTTGAGATGATAACCGATAAATAATTCCATCTGAGGTCTCCACGCTGTTGTGGTCAAGCCATTTGCTTGTGGGTTAGACTTTAGACTCCATTATTGATTCCTGACTTGAGATGTTTCAGAGGTACCTGGAGGTTGTCACTAGAGTAATGAAGCTCATGCTTTGTGCAATGCTCTCACATGTGACCACCTAATCTGGGGAGAGATACTGAGTCCTTTAAGATAAAACTCAGCACAACGAACTCAGTTGTCATGCTTTTTAACTCTTTAAACTCTGTCAGATAGTGGCTGTTACATATTTACACCTGTATGTGTACACAAAAATTACGTTTGACAAAGAGCTGCACAATTAGATCACTACTAACCGTTGCCATAATAGAAATAGAAAACCGTGGCAAGGTCTCAAAATCCAACTGCTTCTGCAGGGTCAGGTCTGTTGACAAAGGATTGCTGATTGTGAAGTACTCCTGGAATGGAAGAAAGCAAAATATCAAACATATTTGAGGATTTACCATCTTTGAAAGCTGAGATAGATGAAATGTGATAAAATACTGGTGAAATGACCCACTTTGGTAAGGAATAACACCATATCATGTCTTGTAGTTCTGCTCCTTGTTACATTTTGGATTTATATGATTTCCGGTAAAATATTATTATTATTTCAACTAATGTCATTTGATGAATACATGATGTTGTTTATACTTATGTCTCTTTGTCCACAGTAAGATATCAAGATATGGATTCTCAGGTAAGCTATAACCTACAACAAGGCATGTAAGACAACTGTACCCACAATATGATTAGACATGGAGTAAGCACTGCAGTTATGGTGTCTGAGACTTTATCCTGGTGGTATATGTAATAGGCTGAAAAAGACTATCAATGATTTTATTTAATCTGGTTTAAAAATGACAACGAGAAGACATAAACAGTTAGTTTTAGACATTAAGATGGGAAAAAATCTGGAAAGGTCTGGCCACTGGGTATAAAAGACTTTGTTTAGTTTTTCAGCGATCTATTTGACTTCCGGACAGACCCTGCGCTAACCTACCTAGCTGCTGCTACTTTGCGCAATGGGCCACTCAGCAGGTATGGCGACCGCAGGGAAAGGCCGTGGTCAGCTGATTTTGCAGGCGGTGGTACGTTCAATTGGCTAGGTAATGTTAGACTTTGATTTCCATTGTGCATCTTTGCTAGGAGATAGTTTGGTGGTAGGTGGCTATGAGTGATTTGTTGACATATTAAAACTTAACGCACATGTTAAATATGTTTCGGTTTTTGCCAATGGTTGAGGTAATCTTGCTGAGCGTATGGTGTCATTATCATATTTCCTTTTTAGTTGGAGATGATTCATGTTTTAGATTCTGGTCGAGCACGGTGTTGTTGTTAATGTCGTTATTTGTGGACTACGCTGATGTTATGTTGAGTAAAATAAATAGATGTTCAATGTAGTAATCATAGTTACAGTGGTTTTCCGTTCAGCTTAAGACTTGTAGTTAGTGTGCTTAGTTTAGTTTATTTGTTGCTTGTCTGATCTAGACTTTACACAGAAGATTTCTTGTCAGGGTGAGATATATTTGATCTCTCCCCCGCCTAAACGAACTTTTTATCTTTTTTCTTGTTACTGAGGCAGCTTATGGTTGGGTTGGCTCCCACTCGCCACGTGACATTGTTTAGAGCTCTTGTAGGAGTCGAGGAGATTTCAAGGAGTAGATTTCCACATTATCCTTTATAGTTATCTCTTCTCTTCTCCGCCATTATAAGGTACCCCCTCTGTTTTGCTTCTAGTACATATAAATACAAGAACTATAACTAAAATAACTATAAGTTTCTGAAAGTTTATCATATGCTGCTGAGCATGGATGACTACATTTTACAGACACAAGACCTGTGATAAGATTAACACCCTGGACATGTAGTGGCCTGCTCCTTTTATGTCTTCAGTGAAAACACAAATACTTAATATTAGTAAATCCATCCATCATGTGAGTTGGCATGAGGTCTACAGACAACACTTATTAAACTACTGAGTAGGCTAGCAGTAAATTTGTAAACATTATTCTCTACAGTAGTCTAATTGTAAACATTATTCTCTACAGTAGTCTAAAAGTTATGTGCTATATTGTTTGATGTTTGTAGTGTATTTCCTAGTTTCAGTGAAGGAGAATAAGAAAGCAGAGCAGTGTGTGTGTGGTCTGTGACTACTTGACTTGTAAATAGAGTCACCTTGTAGGGACCATTGACAATACTGTAATATATGATGTTGTAGTCTGGAGTGGCATCATGATCAGTGGCTGTGACTCCAGTCTGGATGGTGCTGTTCACTTCTGTCATCTGTTCATAGAATGTGCTTAGAGTTAGATGTTTTATTTCTTTGAACTTCAGAAACAGAACATGTATATAGCTGATGGAAAGAGGAACAAACATACACATATGAAATAATTCATTCCCATGTGGATTTTGCCATTTTGATTGGAAAAAGAATAGGCCCACTGCTCCCTAACAAGCGTCCCATTAAAGTCGACTAATTAAGGGTTTTTCTTTCAAGGTTGGTGTGCATCTGCATGAGATGCGAGCAATTGACAGTCTGCATTAGAAAAGCCAGATATAAAAATTGATGGGCCTACAAAACTCAACTTCTTGAACATGACATAATTCTAAAAGTTGATGAACAACCCGAACTTTTCATTAGAATTTACAGCTTATGGACATAAAGAAGCAGATAATATGCTTAAGAAAGATGAATGATGGCAACAATAACAAAGACTTATAAATAAAATAATGTAACAAAAGGCACATGAAAAAAATGAAAACATATTCACACATTAAACATGAGGTAATGTAAAAAAAATACCTATGTACACAAGGGAAAAAAAAGCATGAGGTAGAGAACAAAAAAAGCCACAAAGCGGGCACTGTATTTGAGATTTAAGTGTCAGACTTTTACAAATTCTAGGCCATGACAAGTGAGTGATAGCCAGTTTCCTTCCTGCTCACTTTTCAAGAACATCTTGGTAATTAATGTCACATTAATCCCCCAGCAGATACTGCCATTGGGGTCCATCAGTTTTTAAGAACATTCTGAAATAAAGGTCAAAGTAATCCTACTGCAGGTACTGCAACTATGCTGCACCGATTTTTAAGAACATTCTGGAAATTAAAATCAAAGTAATACCCCTGCAGATACTGCAATTGTGGTGCATTACTTTTCATGAACATTCTGGAAATGATGGTCACAGTAATCCACCCAGCAGATACTGCCAATGCAGTGCACATAAGGCCCTCAGAAATTCTAGATCACATCTGAGACAAGGTGGCCACCTGCCTTCATATTTACTTGGTCTAATCGTCCTCATAATGACAATAAATAAGAAACGGTACATTTTATTGCAGTAACATTTTTCTCCCCACATTTTTGGAATGAATGATTAGAGCTCTCAGTTTACTCCACATTTCAGTTCTGTCCCATGCCATGATTTTTGATATCACGGACAGAATCCAGTCCAGCAGATTTACCCTCTCAGTGTTAAATACTTCACACACACAAAACATAACAACAGTGCATACACACAAAACATAACAACAGTGCATACACACAAAACATAACAACAGTGCATACACACTAAACATAACAACAGTGCATACACACAAAACATAACAACAGTGCATACACACAAAACATAACAACAGTGCATACACACTAAACATAACAACAGTGCATACACACTGAACATAACAACAGTGCATACACACAAAACATAACAACAGTGCATACACACAAAACATAACAACAGTGCATACACACTAAACATTTAACCAAAACACAGAGCAATGAAAGGACAAGAACACAAACCTCGCCAATGGTCAAGTTGTAAACATTTCTTTCAAACTCTGGACTGTGGTCGTTGGCGTCTAAGATGACAACATAGACAGAAATTGGCAGCTGCAAATGATGGAAACCACAAATTGTCAGGCAATGGTACAAATCTTAACTTCGCATCAGCAATCGGGTGCACGTAGGACTGTGAGTTAAAGTGAGGATTAACGGTCTTTTTTTATATATATATATCTGGGGCATACTTGTGTATGGTACTAGTCGCATTTATGTATAGACCAATCAAAACCAGATAATTATGTGGGGGTGGGGAGAGGGGGGTGGGGTGGGGGCGGAGGGGGAGGATTCAGTCACTTGACCACCAGGCTGTTGGACATTAAAAACAGCTGGCTAGAATGGACTGACCTTTACAATTAATCAGAAAAAACATATTCTAAATCTCTCTATCTCTCTCTCTCTCTCTCTATCTCACTCACACACACACACACACTCACACACGCACGCACGTGCATATGGAATAAAGAAAATATGTTGTCCAGGTGTACAAAATATCCAGTATTGTAGGTTATATGTGGTCCAGTTGTACAAACTTTCCAGTGTTGTGGGTTATATGTTGTCTAGGTGAACAAACTTGTCAGTGGTGTAGGTTATATGTGGTCCAGTTGTACAAACTTGCCAGTGTTGCAGGTTATATGTTGTCTAGGTATACAAACTTGTCAGTGTTGTAGGTTATATGTTGTCCAGGTGTACAAACTTTCCAGTGTTGTGGGTTATATGATGGCACAGGTGTACAAACTTGCCAGTATTGTAGGTTATATGTTGTCCATGTGTACAAACTTGCCAGTGTTGTAGGTTATATGTTGTTCAGGTGCACAAACTTTCCAGTGTTGTGGGTTATATGTTGTCCAGTTGTACAAACTTGCCAGTGTTGTGGGTTATATGTGGTCCAGGTGCACAAACTTGCCAGTGTTGTAGGTTATATGTTGTCCATGTGTATAAACTTGCCAGTGTTGTAGGTTATATGTTGTCCATGTGTACAAACTTGCCAGTGTTGTAGGTTATATGTTGTTCAGGTGCACAAACTTTCCAGTGTTGTAGGTTATATATGGTCCAGGTGCACAAACTTGCCAGTGTTGTAGGTTATATGTTGTCCAGGTGTACAAACTTTCCAGTGTTGTAGGTTATATATGGTCCAGGTGTACAAACTTGCCAGTGTTGTAGGTTATATATGGTCCAGGTGCACAAACTTGCCAGTGTTGTAGGTTATATGTGGTTCAGGTGTACAAACTTGCCAGTGTTGTAGGTTATATGTGGTCCAGTTGTACAAACTTGCCAGTGTTGTAGGTTATATGTGGTCCAGTTGCACAAACTGTACAAACTTGCCAGTGTTGTAGGTTATATGTGGTCCAGTTGTACAAACTTGCCAGTGTTGTAGGTTATATGTGGTCCAGTTGTACAAACTTGCCAGTGTTGTAGGTTATATGTGGTCCAGTTGTACAAACTTGCCAGTGTTGTGGGTTATATGTGGTCCAGTTGTACAAACTTGTAAGTGTTGTAGGTTATATGTGGTTCAGGTGTACAAAATTGCCAGTGTTGTGTGTTACATGTATTCAGGTGTACAAAATTGCCAGTGTTGTGTGTTACATGTATTCAGGTGTACAAACTTGCCAGTGTTGTGTGTTACATGTATTCAGGTGTACAAAATTGCCAGTGTTGTGTGTTACATGTATTCAGGTGTACAAACTTGCCAGTGTTGTGTGTTACATGTATTCAGATGTACAAAATTGCCAGTGTTGTGTGTTACATGTATTCAGGTGTACAAAATTGCCAGTGTTGTGTGTTACATGTATTCAGGTGTACAAACTTGCCAGTGTTGTGTGTTACATGTATTCAGGTGTACAAACTTGCCAGTGTTGTGGGGTTTCTGTACTGTTCCTGAGAACATCCTTGTGTAATCCAGAAAGTGAATTTAAAAAAAAAAGGGGGGGGGGGGAACAGGAATGAGGCTATGGGAGTGCTTATTAAGATAACTACGACAGCAGTCCAGGTGAACCTTTGAATACCAAGTGAATATCAAGAAATCAGAGTAACGCCAGGACTCCCTCTCTTTTTCTCACCCTTCTCTCTTTCTCATGTGTTTACAATGTACATGAAAAATAAACCCATAGATATAGACACACCAGGATAAGAACCTGCCCCCTCCGAATGATATCTCTGCACTGTTAAAGGAACAAGTGTACTTCAAAGAAAGTAGGAGATGAAGAGAGAGAAGGAGAAAGAACAATGAAGCGAAAAAAGGAAAAGAAGACATCTGCATTAATTTGGTGAAGTGGTCAAGCTATTTGCTTCACTCTCTGAAGGTCATTGGTTCATTTCAAGGCTGTGCTGTTCAGTTCGTGCATGTAATTTATTCAGAGATCCCTGGGGATCGTCGCCGGAGCTAAGGAGTTTGTGCTATGTGTGGTGCTCTCAGCAGGTGGCTAGACGTTCTGCAGAGAAAGACCGGGCCGCAAAGGATAAAACCCGGTACAACCAAATCGATCACCTCGAATGTAACTTTTCAGCGGAGAGCAAACATGCTGTACTCACTGTTCTGTTTGTTAACAAATCTGTACAGGTGATGGTCACCAGCTGTGGCTGTGTGTTTGTCTCAGCGTCCAGGATGCCACTGACCACAATTTGTCTGCTGGACTGGTTAAACATGAAGTAAGGATTTGCATCTGTGGTCAGCGAGATGGTCGAGCTGTTTGACATCTGAGAAGGTCTGACACAAGAGCAAGAGGGCACACAAGAAAGACAACAGATGGATAGAGGACATTGTAGACATTATACATTCACACAGAAGGACAAAAGCCTGTGCCACTCATCCAATGCTGGACCAGCAGCTACTCCCTATCATGCAGCTTGCTAGAAAATGTGGAAGATGTTGATAATGAGCATGAATGTATTAGCTAAGCCTCTTGTCCTGAAGTATCATAGTATCATTTTAACCTGCATGTCTTGCTGAAGAGTTTCACTGTACCGTCTAGAACTCTTGATCTCAGAGGTTACATTTCCTTCAAGTAATTACCATGCCTGGAGCAAACACGAAAATCTGTCAGTTTTATTGATTATGTTTTCGGTGGCGCCAGGGTAACAATTTCATCTGTCATTTGTCTGGTTTCCATGTAAATATTCGGATGTTTGAAATTCGAGGATAGAGGGAATAATCTGTTCCTGGCATCTTCACAGTATAATTTGCTAGCACTGTGTTGCAGTCAGCAGAAACACTGGCATTGATTTGAATGTAGGCTGCGACTTGCAAATGCAGACCTGGGTGATGTGTTTTGTTTGGAAGCATGTGTATTGATGTTTTATTCAGCTGCTATGTTTTTTTGCCTCAAGATAATGTACAGTCTGTCTGTTTATCTTATGCTAGACAAAGATATCATTGTTGAAAACTTGGTAGTTTCTGGTCAAAGATCAGGGAAGTCTCATCGCGGAGACTGAATTTGGAATGTGAAGTGTTAGGGGCACACATTCAAGGTCAAAACATGTGAGGTGGGGTAACCAGTATTCTTCCTCATCTCCTTTCTTTTTCAGACAATTCCCAGAACATTCTATTCTATGACCTCAGGTCCAAGAAAATAAAATGCAGCTTAGTTGACCTTACAGCCGTACAAGTTGGACAAAATTCTATCACTTCTGGTGACTGGTCAGGGCAATCTTTGCCATTGAACACAATTATTCTCCACGCATGGGTGATGATGTTAAGAATGTCCCAGATAATTCTAAGGTACCCCTACCAATCATGTCCTCAGGTTCTGAAAGTTATAGCTGTTCTAACAATTATTTGTTTAGAATATTTTGTTGTCCTGGCTTCTAGACTCAGCCTAGCTTCAACTGTTCTCAAGGTTGTTTCATAGTGAATTTTCCTAATGTCCCCTGACTTGCTAAGGTTATGCCTATGCCTTTTGTTTTCACCAGCCATATGTAAACAAAGTTTTAACTCTTTTACTTTATGTACTCTGTAATATTATCACAAAAAACAAAAAAAACTATCACCTACCCCGAGCGGCACTTTCCGAGATGGTTGTAAATACTTCTGTCTTCCCATCAGTGGGCATGCAGGGATCAGCCTCTTTTGAGAAGATCAACAAATCATCACTCAAGCCATTTGAGAAGATCAACAAATCATCACTCAAGCCATTTGAGAAGATCAACAAATCATCACTCAAGCCATTTGAGAAGATCAACAAATCATCACTCAAGCCATTTGAGAAGAACAAAACAAATATGAAAACCATGACACTGGCCAACAATTCAGTGAAAGTGTTGACGACAAAAGAAGAGCCAGAATAACTCCTAATTGATTGAATGAGGCTAAGAAACAAAAGCAACCTATCACCAACATCATTAAGAGGCTACAACACAAAGGTAATGCATTATAAATATCAGAAAATGAAAAGCCACAATGACAATTGTCACGAACATGACAGAATATAAATTTCTGGCATTGAACCATTTTTTCCGACCAGAATTACATGATAAGTACTGTACAATTTCAGAAAAACTTTCAAAGGAAATGAGAAGAGTAAGGTAACTGACCACCCTATCTCATGCTGTGGTCTAGATCATTAGAAGGCCTATTCTTCATACCCCTCTAACAGCATATGCATGGGATCTCGTAACCACATACTAGTCTACAATACATATAACTTTCTGCCTCTCTTTCACACATTCTGAAAGCCTATACTGCGTGGGGTTAGTCAAAGCATTATGCCCACAGCCTTCTGTCTCTTGCGCTGCCAATCATGTCTGAAATACTTGTAGACATTCTTCCATGTCATGATTGCACACTGTCCAACATCTGATCTCTTGGTCCACACATGTCATGACTGCACACTGTCCAACATCTTATATCTTGGTCCACACATGTCATGACTGCACACTGTCCAACATCTGATATCTTGGTCCACACATGTCATGACTGCACACTGTCCAACATCTGATCTCTTGGTCCACACATGTCATGATTGCACACTGTCCAACATCTGATCTCTTGGTCCACACATGCCATGATTGATTGCACACTGTCCAACATCTGATCTCTTGGTCCACACATGCCATGATTGATTGCACACTGTCCAACATCTGATCTCTTGGTCCACACATGCCATGATTGCACACTGTCCAACATTTTATATCTTGGTCCACACATGGCATGATTGATTGCACACTGTCCAACATCTTATCTCTAGGTCCACACATGCCATGATTGCACACTGTCCAACATCTTATATCTTGGTCCACACATGCCATGATTGCACACTGTCCAACATCTTATATCTTGGTCCACACATGGCATGATTGCACACTGTCCAACATCTTATATCTTGGTCCACACATGTCATAATTGCACACTGTCCAACATCTTATATCTTGGTCCACACATGGCATGATTGCACACTGTCCAACATCTGATCTCTTGGTCCACACATGGCATGATTGCACACTGTCCAACATCTTATATCTTGGTCCACACATGGCATGATTGCACACTGTCCAACATCTGATCTCTTGGTCCACACATGGCATGATTGCACACTGTCCAACATCTTATATCTTGGTCCACACATGGCATGATTGCACACTGTCCAACATCTGATCTCTTGGTCCACACATGGCATGATTGCACACTGTCCAACATCTTATATCTTGGTCCACACATGGCATGATTGCACACTGTCCAACATCTGATCTCTTGGTCCACACATGTCATGATTGCACACTGTCCAACATCTTATATCTTGGTCCACACATGTCATGATTGCACACTGTCCAACATCTGATCTCTTGGTCCACACATGTCATGATTGCACACTGTCCAACATCTGATCTCTAGGTCCACACATGGCATGATTGCACACTGTCCAACATCTTATATCTTGGTCCACACATGTCATGATTGCACACTGTCCAACATCTGATCTCTTGGTCCACACATGGCATGATTGCACACTGTCCAACATCTGATCTCTTGGTCCACACATGGCATGATTGCACACTGTCCAACATCTGATCTCTTGGTCCACACACATGATTGCACACTGTCCACATCTGATCTCTTGGTCCACACATGGCATGATTGCACACTGTCCAACATCTGATCTCTTGGTCCACACAAGGCATGATTGCACACTGTCCAACATCTGATCTCTTGGTCCACACATGGCATGATTGCACACTGTCCAACATCTGATCTCTTGGTCCACACATGGCATGATTGCACACTGTCCAACATCTTATATCTCTTGGTCCACACATGGCATGATTGCACACTGTCCAACATCTGATCTCTTGGTCCACACATGCCATGATTGCACACTGTCCAACATCTGATCTCTTGGTCCACACATGCCATGATTGCACACTGTCCAACATCTGATATCTTGGTCCACACATGGCATGATTGCACACTGTCCCAACATCTTATATCTTGGTCCACACATGGCATGATTGCACACTGTCCAACATCTGATCTCTTGGTCCACACATGGCATGATTGCACACTGTCCAACATCTTATATCTTGGTCCACACATGGCATGATTGCACACTGTCCAACATCTGATCTCTTGGTCCACACATGGCATGATTGCACACTGTCCAACATCTGATCTCTTGGTCCACACATGGCATGATTGCACACTGTCCAACATCTTATATCTTGGTCCACACATGGCATGATTGCACACTGTCCAACATCTGATCTCTTGGTCCACACAAGGCATGATTGCACACTGTCCAACATCTGATCTCTTGGTCCACACATGCCATGATTGCACACTGTCCAACATCTTATATCTTGGTTCACACATGGCATGATTGCACACTGTCCAACATCTTATATCTTGGTTTACACATGGCATGATTGCACACTGTCCAACATCTTATATCTTGGTCCATACATGGCCTGATTGATTGCACACTGTCCAACATCTGATCTCTAGGTCCACACATGGCATGATCTATTCCATTTATCCCCTTCTCATGGCGTTCCCAAATGTCTTCCTCTGATGGCAATCAATAACTCTCTCTCTCTCTCTCTCTCTCTCTCTCTCTCTCTCTCTCTCTCTCTCTCTCTCTCTCTCTCTCTCTCTCTCTCTCTCTCTCTCTCTCTCTGTAAGTTTACTTCTTTCAAGACATCTTCATTACACTGTATGTCTGTTAATGGCATTCTTATCATTCTTTTATAAAACCACATCTCAATTTGTCTTGATATAGCTGAATCTCCATGATTCACTTGTGTACAACAGGTCTGACTTCATATAGCTTTGGAAAACTCTCCCTTGATTTCTCTTTTCTCACTCACTAGTGGCATCCCAAACTTAATGGGTGGTTGAGTGAATTACAACAGACAGTGAAGTTCATAATAGAGACAACATTGCAGATATAGATAATCTATTTTAAGCGAAACAGAAGAAAAAGAAGAACTAGTTGTATCATATTTCCCCACAATTGTTACAGGAGCACATCAGCTAATACACAACAGAAATCAATGTACAGATAAAACCAGAGCATGAAATCTGTATTAATAAGTAACTGATTATTCAGAGTAATGACATCAATAAGAGTGACTGCAGTCAAGCTGAAAACGTCTTCTTCTTAGCATTCACTGATGAAAAGTTCTGATTGTTCATCAACTCATTTGGTCTTGATCCAAAACTTGAATTTAACGTACACATCCATCACAGATCTGGCTTATCGGTATGTAAACTGTTGACTCCTTGACTCCTTGCCCCTCAGGGAGACGCACTCTAGCTTTGAAGGAAATATTCCTAATTAGTTGCGTCATACAGCATGCTTGTTGGGGGGGGGGGGGGGGGGGGGGGGTGGTGTTAATTGTTTTTTTCCCTTCTTCTTCGCGTTCACCAGCTGTAAACTCTGGCGGAAAATTCTGGTTGTTCATCCACTTCTGGACTGCAGTCCTGTTCTAGAACCTGAGTGTTGCGTATGCATCCGTTTTACAGATCTGACTCATTTGTATGCAGACTGCTGGTTCCTTGCCTCACAGGCAGATGCACTCTGACTTTGAAGGAAGCTCCCAATTAGTCGACTCTTATGCCATGCATTTGGGTAGGCAGTGGGTCTATTCTTGTTTTCCCTAAAACAAGGCCCCGGAACCCACACGGGAATGATGTTTGTTCTCCGAAATGGAGCCCGCGAACACACACGGGGGAAGCTGATAACAAAAAGTACAAAATCCTTGATAATTAATTGATGATTGAAGTACAGTAATAGTAACACTGATTGTAAAGGTCTCCTATGGTTACCTCTCTGTGCCACACAACACTGCAACATACACCATGAGATGATTACAAACAGTAGATGAGACCTCATTCTGGATATTTGTGACATTCTGGAATAGTTCAAAACTGGATTAATTGTAGCAGAACATTTTCAGTGATAGTGATAGTTGAATGTATATTTTAGTTCCTAATTCATCTATATTTATTTCATTCAATAAGCAAAGTTTGTAGTGTTTATCTGATATCCATACTCAGGATTGACTGACAGACTGTCTTCCCCCATCGGGCACCTACCGAAGATTTTACCACCCTTGTAATCTCATGAGTTACATTATGGATGACACAACATAACAAATCCCAGATACCCAGTTCAACCTCCAAGAAAATTGTAACCAGGGCACCCGCAATGGTGCACCCTTCAGTCCTGTGCTGATAAAGACTGCTTACCATCATTATTACCTGTTACGCACACTTCAGAAATTCTATGCCAGGTGACAGTGGTATGTTTGAATAATCCACAATTTACAACTTTTTCTTTTTGCCTAGAGCTTTAGCCAAAGGAGGGATGACAAAAATATTTTCATAATCAGTGTACTATATGAAAACAAAAAAGATCCTTTTGGTGCAGTATGTACATGATACAATATATTGTCACAATTCAATCCAAACTGTAGTCATAGCCACTCTCAGTGCAAACTGTTGTCATAGCCACTCTCAATCCAAACTGTTGTCATAGCCACTCTCAATCCAAACTGTTGCCATAGCCACTCTCAATCCAAACTGTTGTCATGGCCACTCTCAATCCAAACTGTTGCCATAGCCACTCTCAATCCAAACTGTTGTCATGGCCACTCTCAGTGCAAACTGTTGTCATAGCCACTCTCAATCCAAACTGTTGTCATAGCCACTCTCAGTGCAAACTGTTGTCATAGCCACTCTCAATCCAAACTGTTGTCATAGCCACTCTCAATCCAAACTGTTGCCATAGCCACTCTCAATCCAAACTGTTGTCATGGCCACTCTCAATCCAAACTGTTGCCATAGCCACTCTCAATCCAAACTGTTGTCATGGCCACTCTCAGTGCAAACTGTTGTCATAGCCACTCTCAATCAAAACTGTTGTCATGGCCACTCTCAGTGCAAACTGTTGTCATAGCCACTCTCAATCTAAACTGTTGTCATAGCCACTCTCAATCCAAACTGTTGCCATAGCCACTCCCAATCCAAACTGTTGTCATAGCCACTCTCAATCCAAACTGTTGTCATGGCCACTCTCAATCCAAACTGTTGTCATAGCCACTCTCAATCCAAACTGTTGTCATAGCCACTCTCAATCCAAACTGTTGTCATAGCCACTCTCAGTGCAAACTGTTGTCATGGCCACTCTCAATCCAAACTGTTGTCATAGCCACTCTCAATCCAAACTGTTGTCATAGCCACTCTCAATCCAAACTGTTGTCATAGCCACTCTCAATCCAAACTGTTGTCATAGCCACTCTCAATCCAAACTGTTGTCATAGCCACTCTCAATCCAAAATGTTGTCATAGCCACTCTCAGTGCAAACTGTAGTCATAGCCACTCTCAGTGCAAACTGTTGTCATAGCCACTCTCAATCCAAACTGTTGTCATAGTCACTCTCAATCCAAACTGTTGCCATAGCCACTCTCAATCCAAACTGTTGTCATGGCCACTCTCAATCCAAACTGTTGCCATAGCCACTCTCAATCCAAACTGTTGTCATGGCCACTCTCAGTGCAAACTGTTGTCATAGCCACTCTCAATCAAAACTGTTGTCATGGCCACTCTCAGTGCAAACTGTTGTCATAGCCACTCTTAATCTAAACTGTTGTCATAGCCACTCTCAATCCAAACTGTTGCCATAGCCACTCCCAATCCAAACTGTTGTCATAGCCACTCCCAGAGCAAACTGTTGTCTCCAGACATTCCTGGCTGTGGTCAAAGAACATTTAAGATTGTGCATTCATTGCCACTGACAGCAACGGTCCAGTTCCTGGCCTTCCACATTAAAAGACACAACACTTTTAAAAACCCTACGGGGAAAAGGTAGAAGGCAAAAGAGCGAGAGGTGGGTAATGATACAAGTGGGTGGACAACATCAAGAGATGGATGTGCAGCAGTCTGAAAGAATGTACAACCAGGACAAGGGGCAGAGCGTGTTTAAGATCCATTGCAGCCAACCTTTACTATGGAGACAACACATGATTGATTGATTCCTGGCCTTAACGTAGCAGAACTGTTAAAGTAACAAGATAAAAGGAGAGAGTTAATTTTTGGTAGCGTAAGGTCAGACTTTCAGATACAAACACTGACAGTAAACACTTCAAGACGCCAACAATACCGGACTGCTCAAACAAGAGAAGGTGCTGACGATGGAGGCAACCAGCCAGGAGGCAGCAATCAGGATGTTAGCCACACTCGCTAGAGAAATATGCCTGTGTATGCAAAACAACAGGGTGCCATCAATGTGACAGATTATCAGGTTCAGCGCAAATACTACAGGTCCTTCTGAGATATCTTAGGGTGCCACAGGGTACGGAAGTACACAGTTGAGTCAAATGCGAAATAAACAACTCAAAATAATACGCTGGAATGGAGAACGAAGTTAGCGGCAGAAAAATATTGAACAGGTTATAGAAGTCCCATTGAGGTGTTCGTACTGTCCTTGTAGCATCACATGTGAAGTCATATATATGTCTATATATATATATATATATATATATATATATATATATATATATATATATATATATATATATATATATATATATATTGAGCTACTGCATTAAGTTAGTCGAGCATCCTATAGATGACGCTGCAGAACCAACCTCAGCATTTATTGGCTGCTTGTGATTTTACTATGCAACTTTGCTCTCAGGAGTTTGCCATTGCTCACTGAACCGTCGGCTTTCGATATTACTGTCAAAACCAACGCAAAAAGGTCTGCTGCCAAATGGCCCGCAGCTGGGATTGAACCTGGCATCTCAGAATTATTAAGTGCTTTAGCTACAACCATGCCACAAATACGGCATTAATGGGTAGGATTCACTTCATTTTTCATTTGCTTTCTCTTCCGTATAGATCTTCAGAGCAAAAGGTACCCAGTGAGATCACTAGCACAGCTAACAACAATACACTGTTCAAAGTCTTTTCACACTGAAAACTACATAATGCGTTTAAATGATCTCTAGAAGACTGCATCAATATGTAATAACCTGTATTTTCTACAATTTATTATATCAACAAAATAAATTGTAGAAAATACAGGTTATTACATATTGATGCAGTCTTCTAGAGATCATTTAAACGCATTATGTAGTTTTCAGTGTGAAAAGACTTTGAACAGTGTATTGTTGTTAGCTGTGCTAGTGATATATATATATATAAACACACAGAGTAATATGTAATCACAGTCGACTTCACTGTACATTCTCATGCGTGCTCAGTCTTCTAGTGCAGCAACAACTCCAATGTATATCTGTTTAGTGTTTCAATTATAGTGTCTCCTGTCTTGATCTAGAAGACGTCATAGACGTGCTTCACCAAGTTTTACTTGCAGGTCACGCAATCGTGGTAGTGTCATCGACTCCTCATTATCCCCCGACTTAGTCCCTACAGCATTGATAATATCATCTCTGGCCTTGCTTCTTTCCCTTTGCATTTGTGCCTTACTCGCCAGCTGGTCGGCCTTTTCATCACCTTTTACTCTTGCATACCCAGGTGTGTAGATCCAGATGATGGAGTTTAACTGCGACTGCATACCCAGGTGTGTAGATCCAGATGATGAAGGTTAACTGCGGCTTCTGAATGCTTATTTACCCATTCAGAGCCTATACGATCTGTTGCGATTTTCTGAAAAATGTTCTTGAAGTTTTAAACGATTACCAAATGTGTGGCCACTGTTCTGCTAGACATGCGAATGCTCTGGAAGTAGCCGTTATCACCACGACATAACGACATGCATAACGTAGTTGTTTGGCAAGATCCACTATCCTCATGTTTCTTTTCCCCGTGTATGAGCTGTGTATGCCCATGCTCACATTGACCCGCTCTTTTCAGACTCATCTATATAAATGACGATGTCTCCAGTCAATACCCTTATCTCGATGTCGACTGTTTCGGGCCAGATTTAAAGTAGTCGACCCCGAAAATGAGGAACCTCCCAGAAGAAGAGATAAATCCACACATTATAAAAGAGATCCTCTTTGCAGACGATCGGTGCCTTTTCTAGAATAAGGGAAGACTGTTTGAAGATCTATTGAATAGACTGAGCTTAACGAGCAGAGGATATAATTGACACTAAAATCACGAAGATCAGTAGAATTCCTAGTTCGCTACTTATGAATGGTTGAATGGTACTCGTCTGAAGCAAGTTAAAGAATTAAAATATATATGAAGTATATTCTCGGAGGAAGAAAAAAAAATTGCGAAACAGAAACAAGATGCTAATAGGAATTTTGCACTAATATACCAACTGCCATCGTTTTTAAGACATCCAAACATAAATGTGAGCGCCAAGAAACAGATGATGAACAGCATATTCACACCAACACAGTAACCAGTACACTGGACATTATCACTGTGAAATAAGATACATGAGAAAAGCCGCCAACTTAACCATCCGAAACAAAGTTAGAAATGATATTATCGGACAGACTGTAGGAACAACACCATGCACCACATCATTAAAGATAACAAGGTCAAATTGTTTAGTGTTATCGTTAGACTGCAGCCACACAAACTATCAACACAAGAACTACACAGGAAACGATATTACATGAAACCAAGAGGTGACCATTGAAGAAAATGGACTGACGACCTTAAAGACCTTCTACATCCACATGGAATGACCAAACAAATTGTTACATATCACGTGATGGATGGCAAACTGTTTCTCTCCACGGCGTTTAACGACAAAAGTAGAAATTGAGGATGATGATTCTTGAAAAAAAAAATCAGTGTACGCAAAAATCTCACCTCTGCAAAAGTCAAACAAAATATGTAATGCTGAATGGAATGTCTTAGCAGAAGAAACAACCAGCGACAGGACGACGACTGAATGAAGAGACAATTCTGTACAACAGTGAAAGACGCTCTCTTGCCCACGTACGACATTCAACAACTGGCAAACAAAAGCCTTCAGAAACTGTGGACCCCGTTCAAATATAGTTAGGAATATTACCTAGTCTGGGTGTACACAAATCTCGTTGCACAAAACGCAGTAATTGACAAATAGATTTCACATTTATAAGATCGCAGATTTGTGAGGTGAGAAACTAGTCTGAATGAGTCCTGTTGGCAGATTTTCTTCCATAGTTGCCTCATCAATCCTCTTGCTGCTACCTTCCCTCCTAGTTTAGGCTCTCGACCAACTCAGGCGAAGATCTCCTATCTTTTCTTACGCCATCTTTCTCGGCTCTATTCAAGGTTTTTTTTTGTGTGTGTAGTAAAAAAAAAATAATTCTCAAGTTAAAAAAAAAAAAAACTTGTTTAGATGGATCCAAAGAAATGGCATGGTAGTTATGTTAGTTACAAGTTTTCTCACTGAGTCATATCCAACGTCAGTTTAATTTACTGGCTTCTGGAGACATTGTCATTTGTAAATTTGTTTAGTTATTTTCCAAATTCCGCCTTAGTAACGCTACAAAAACATGTTATACCTTTAACTCTGCACAAAGATAACTTAGCAGATCTGTGTTGGTTATAACTTATAAGCCATTCTCCCTGTTCCTTGTCTACACTGCAGTACTGATTTGACGCCTACAGTTAAATATTTTAATGTGTATTTTTTTCCTTTTTTGTGTGTGTTGTTGTTGTTATTTCTACATTCAGATAACATCAGTTGGAAGAAGCGTGACACAAGTAAGAGGAAAATATGCCTAGCAAATGCTGCTTTATAAATTCCAAATTCCAGTTGTTAAACAACAATTCTAAACTTAATCCTTTTCCAGCCGCCCGGAAGCCTGCTATATGAAGGAAAGTTCCTTGGCTATCTTATTTGGTTTCCCTTTCTTTGTGGTGTGAAGTCACACCTGATATTCCGGTTCTTTGTCTTCCTAAGTCCAGTTTGGTACTTGGGGTTAGGGTTCTGGGTCCGGTCTGGTCCAGCTCTCTTTGTTTCTATTTCTGTGGGTTTTAGCTGACTGTTGCTGGTGCTTACTTAAACTCGTGCTAGTCGCTGCGCTGGTGCCCTATTGCCTGTTAGGTTACCGCTCTGTGAAGCTGCGGGAAAAGCCAAACAAACACCACGTAGCGCCGTCGCCAACAATGTTCTTTTCAGGACAACCGGTTTATAAAAGGAAGAAAATATCTTTTATAGTAAGTAACTTTCACTAAGTGGAGTATCTAGTGTATCGCAGGCATGGCAAATGTCCTGGGCGCTACTTTAAGGGTGGCCAAAAACTCATTTTCCCCCATCCAATCATGAATTCTAGAATGAGTTTTATGATGCTGCTCTGGATCCAAAAGCTCTTTAATATCATTGTGATTTGAAACGAGGAGAACGGGTCAGTGAATCAATAAAATAAATGTTGTTTGACACCTTTCTTCCCGACTATGGGTGCTAAATACCCCCCCTCCCCAGGTACGCCCCTGAAATGACTCTCAGATGTACAGTAACTACACGCTTATGTCGAATCTGTTTGCAACCTGACAGTGAATCTTGAAGTGCGAATTTCTGAACAAATTATGAACTGCCTGAAGGCAGCGAAGATATGATTCCTGAGATGAATGAGCTAAAGTAACCAGCAATGTTTGCATAGAAAATGCCAACACATCTTTAAAAATACACACATCAATAGAACAAGCCTAGTATGACCACAGAGAAACAGATTATAAACAGCACACACACACACACACACAAACACACACACATCGTATAACCAGTGAAAAACGTAAACTTGATCAAAAGTTCATACAGGTAAAATAACACAGATACCCGAGGAAAGCCGCTAGCCTGACGATCCGTGACCTAGTGAGAAATAAAACCCTCACACAGACTTTGGGAACCACACGGGGCATCGAAATCATTGATGAGCTGAAGAGGAAATGGGTTGATTATCTTGCTAGATTAGTAACACAGGCGCTACATCTAAACAAATCTTAAGTGAGAGTAAGAGGCCGCCAAGGAAATATAGACTGACATCATAGACATATAAATCTAAACTCAATGACTGATGACATCATAGACATATAAATCTACACTCAATGACTGATGACATCATAGACATATAAATCTACACTCAATGACTGATGACATCATAGACATATAAATCTACACTCAATGACTGATGACATCATAGACATATAAATCTACACTCAATGACTAATGACATCATAGACATATAAATCTACACTTAAAGACTGATGACATTATAGACATTTAAATCTACACTCAATGACTGATAACATCATAGACATTTAAATCTACACTCAATGACTGATGACATCATAGAAACATAAATCTACACTCAATGACTGATGACATCATAGACATATAAATCTACACTCGATGACTGATGACATCATAGACATATAAATCTACACTCAATGACTGATGACATCATAGACATATAAATCTACACTCAATGACTGATGACATCATAGACATATAAATCTACACTCAATGACTAATGACATCATAGACATATAAATCTACACTCAGTGACTGATGACATCATAGACATATAAATCTACACTCAATGACTGATGACATATAAATCTACACTCAATGACTGATGACATCATAGACATATAAATCTACACTCAATGACTGATGACATCATAGACATATAAGTCTACACTCAATGACTGATGACATTATAGACATATAAATCTACACTCAATGACTGATGACATCATAGACATATAAATCTACACTCAATGACTGATGACATCATAGACATATAAATCTACACTCAATGACTGATGACATCATAGACATATAAATCTACACTCAATGATTAATGACATCATAGACATATAAATCTACACTCAGTGACTGATGACATCATAAACATATAAATCTACACTCAATAACTGATGACACATAAATCTAAACTCAATGACTGATGACATCATAGACATATAAATCTACACTCAATGACTGATGACATCATAGACATATAAATCTACACTCAATGACTGATGACATCATAGACATATAAATCTACACTCAATGACTAATGACATCATAGACATATAAATCTACACTCAATGACTGATGACACCATATACATATAAATCTACACTCAATGACCGATGACATCATAGACATATAAATCTACACTCAATGACTGATGACATCATAGACATATAAATCTACACTGAATGATGACATCACAGACATATACACTCAGACTGAATGACCGATGACATCATAGACACATACATCTACATTGAATGACTGACGACATCATAGACATATAAATCTCGACTGAATGACTGATGACATCATAGACACATAAATCTACACTCAACGACTAATGACACCATAGACATATAAATCTACACTCAATGACTGATGACATCATAGACATATAAATCTACACTCAATGACTGATGACATCATAGACATATAAATCTACACTCAATGACTGATGACATCATAGACATATAAATCTACACTGAATGACTGATGACATCATAAACATATAAATCTACACTGAATGACTGATGACATCATAAACATATAAATCTACACTGAATGACTGATGACATCATAGACATATAAATCTACACTGAATGACTGATAACATCATAGACATATAAATCTACACTCAATGACTGATGACATTGTAGACATATAAATCTACACTCAATGACAGATGACATCATAGACATATAAATCTACAATCAATGACTGATGACATCATAGACATATAAATCTACACTCAATGACTGATGACATCATAGACATATAAATCTACAATCTATGACTGATGACATCATAAACATATAAATCTACACTCAATGACTGATGACATCATAGACATATAAATCTACACTCAATGACTGATGACATCAAAGACATTTAAATCTACACTTGATGACTGATGACATCATATATAAATCTACACTCAATGACTGATGACATCATAGACATATACATCTACACTTAATGACTGGTGACATCACAGACATATAAATCTACACTCAATGACTGATGACATCATAGACATATAAATCTACACTCAATGACTGATGACATCATAGACATATAAATCTACACTCAATGACTGATAACATCATAGACATATAAATCTACACTGAATGATGACATCACAGACATACACACCCAGACTGAATGACTGGTGACATCATAGACATATACACCCAAACTGAATGACCGATGACATCATAGACATATGAATCTATACTGAATGACTGATGATATCATAGACATATAAATCTCGACTGAATGACTGATGACATCACAGACATATACACCCACTGTGAATGGCAATGGCCATGGTCACCGAGCGCTGGGCCGTAAACCGGAACTGTGTTTAACGGTGCAAGTGAAAGTTGATGATGATGACGATGATGATGACGATGTTTATGAAAGGGGCAAATATAATTATTAGCCATGTAATATACGATTAGTAATAAAGCATGCGACATCTTCGATGCACTCAGAATAGGAGAGGTAAACTTGTCCCGGAACTCAGATACGCAGACGACTCAGTTCTCCTCTTTAGCGGCGTATAACCATAATGGCATCTGTCAGTTTCAGGGACTATGGAGATTAGCCGCTGGCTTTGGGAACAGCGTCTGCTATGTGACTGTAAAGTCCGATGTGGGAGTGACAGTCTCTGTCACATAGGAAACACAAAATATAGATACTCCCATGTCATGAGGCTGATGTTCTCTCTGTCATCTCCTCTTTACAAATCGGTCCCATAGAGCTACCACAGCCTTATCTGACCCTTGGCCTAGTAGGAGCAGCGTAGGGTCATACAGCAGGATCAGTAGGAGCAGGAGCCTGCTCTGGATAGACCGCCTGATATACTACAAACATCGAACAAAGAAGTCAAAACTAGATGTCACTGGCAACGATGCGACAGAAGCTCCTAAATAAGTAAGTATGCAGTCTGAAAGAAAAAGATTAGCTGTCAAGGCCTGTATTGTAATTATTCAGCTATGTTTGTGCCAGCGTTTTGCCACGTCTGCAGGAATGTGTTATGAAGTCTTCATTCATTCAGCCTCATATCTCTACTCTGATCTTCGTCGCGACTGAGTTTACTCTACTGAAAAATGAATACAATAGACAGGATCTTAACGACATGTTTCTCTCCCCCCCCCCCCTTTTTTTTAAAATGATGTTGAAAGATGTTTACAACTGCTCCTGATACTGTGGCAACTCGTGTAAATGTACACTTGATACTAAAGAAATATGTGTGAAGATGCTCCTGGCTCTGTAGGAAGGCGTCCAAAAGTGCCGATCTGCCTGAGGAAATGGCTCATTGTATTTTCTTCAGTAAAAAAGGCTTGCTAAGCGCACCATTGTGTTTTTTTGGGGGGGAATATGTCACGGTGAGGTCTTCAGTGTATGTCATATTGCGACTCTCCCACAAGAGCCTGAAAACCACGAGAAACGTTCTTAAAGCCCTTTGGCCGCGATAATGGACCCTAGTATGGAGGTTTATGAAACTGTTAAACGCATTCATTAACCTCCATGGTCTTGTTCTGGTACATCGGGTACACCGTTTTACAGATCTGGCTGATTTGTATATTTAATCCACTAGCTGTACCCCGCCATGCGTTGCTGTGGCTCAGTCTGGCTGCATGGAAAAGAAAGGAAATAAAAAGCGCACGTATCTAATGTGGTTAATTTCACAATCATTGTCTGCGCAGATATATAGATAGTCTGGTTTGTCGACTCTAGAACATGCAAAATATAATTATGTCTTTATATTAGTGGTCGTTTAAATTGTTTTATTAAGACTTTCAAAAAGTGGTTATTTGTTTATCCCATGTTAATGATTTTTTTGATTTTTGTTAACAGCGCCCCCCCCCCCCTTTTTTCCCCCAATCTAATGACTACTACACTCTCCTGTGAAATTCACCACCTGGCGATATATTTTTGTTTTAAATTGAACTTGGCAATGCCCACTCTGGAGCTCCAGAGTTATGAACTTTGTTCGATGCTCTCTGAGAATGAAAAGCCATTCTACTTTAACAGACACAACCATATTAAATAAAACGTGGCCTACTGAAGTGAGTCCTTTCATCTTTTAGCTATTTTAGACCCAAGCAACCTGTGGTTATGATTGCGTCCTTGCGCTGAAACTTAGATATTGACCAATGTGTTCTCCTTTTCTTCATAATTGGTTAGAGCTTACTATAAAAAATCTGCCTTTACTAAGTAGTTATTCTCCGAAAGATGACTGTTGATAAAGAGGTTTTTCCTGTTTATCCTCTCCTGCAAAACTTTGCGACACCGAGTGCACACATTGTTGTCAAGATCATACATGTTTTACACAAGATATTTTTGACTTCTGAACAACATAAGCCCGTAAACTATCCTAAAGTGGCCTGACAATTCCCTGATCTTTAGTCTATATGCATAGGAAAACCACGATTGCACAACACCCATAATATACAGTGCAATGAATGGATGTGATTAAAATAATAATAGAGTGCACGAGAATACAACGCAAACAAAAGTATGAGATCGGCTTTGGAGGATTACGCGACAGTTGCCAGCTGATCAAAAGGTTTGTTTGCAAGCCTGGTTTAGGCCACCTGAGCTGCGTGCAATTCAGCCCGACAGTCACTGACAATTTACCCTGGTTTTACACTTTCTTGTAGTTATGTTCAGGGAATCAACATGCCAGCATATGATGGGGGTGAACTGTGACTATGCCCACTCAAACAAATACTTTAATCTTTAGTTGATAATAGAGGAAATGACATTTTTGCCAAATGTTGTGTATAAATTTTTTTCCCGCCTGAGCTATCCATGACCCCCCCCCCCCCCCCCCCCCCCCCGGTTGAGCCGCTGACCCTTAACTGCGTCCATTGCTTCGTGCAAAAGTGATCTGTGTCTGCAGCTAGAGTTATGATATCGCCTGCAGGACCTTGAGCCTGCACCAGTCGGAAAACCAAGGATGTATAGGATACACACAGATGGGGTTGTCTCTGGTACATCTCCGTCTGTGGGCTGTGTTATGAGTGATGTGTACTTTAGGCTGTTATATATGTTGTCATCATCATCATCAAAAACTACTTTTGCCGTTAAGAGACGTGGGGAGGAATAATTTGCG